>SJYO01004576.1:2316303-2348682 GCA_006410555.1 Capra ibex | reverse complement strand
GTTGTAAGTCTTTTGCTTCTAGTACCGTAGACCAGGGTAGTGAAGTACCCTTTATCTACCCCTTTGTCACCTTTGTCACAGTCTGAAATAAAACCCCCCGAGGTTTTAGTGACGTCTACCACTGACGTCGGTACTTTAATTTTCTGCGAATGAGGAACCTCATTTTCAATACTCGTTGGATCTATCATGTAAGTTTTCGTCTCTGTAATGAAACGGTTGATTCCAGGTAGATCAGTTTCGATACCAAAAAGGTCACCAGTACATACCTACACTCTCAACCTGACACTTCTTCTGACTCGCGGTTTCTTAACTACGCAAACTTGACACCACAACCTCTTCTGAGAACTTCCAGGGAACCTGACGTTCCTCTGGGTTGGTCAGGTAAGACTTCCTCTAGTCGGGACCCTAAAGAAACCTTCCTTACTACGATTTCGACTTCGAAGTCATGAAACCGGTGGAGTACGCTTCTCAACTGAGTAACCTTTTCTGAGACTACGACCCTCCCTAACCCCGTCCTCCTCTTCCCCTGCTGTCTCCTACTCTACCGACCTACCGTAGTACCTGAGCTACCTGCACTCAGACTCACTCGAGACCCTCTACCACTACAAGTCCCTCCGGACCGCACTACGCTAAGTACCTCAGTGTTTCTCAGTCTGTGCTGACTCGTTGACTTGACTTGACTTCACTTGACTTTCTATTCCTACAAAATAAATTGAAAAATAAAATATAACCTCATATCGACCAATCGCGACGACACTATAATATCAAAGTCCCCTTGCCCCCTCCCTGAGTCAGTATGTGTCTGTACACAGGCATAAATTGGGAGGAGGGTCCTTTGTGCGAATAAAATATGAGTGACACAACTCTTACTACCGTCCCTCCAACTCCTGGCTACTTTGGGTGTGCAAAGGAAGTCGACCTTTCGTTTAAGGATTAGGAACCCGTCCCTTCCAGGACCGACCTATAACTCAGTACCGAGGAAGACCCCTCCTGTGTGGTCGTTCAGGTCCGACGTCCGTGGACCGCAGACCGCGCGGACATTGTGCTCCACCTCAGAGGAACGCCGGACGGGGTCCGTCCACCGGGTATCCCTCGTCACGGTAGGTCCGTCCGGACCCCCCTCTTGCAGCCCTCAACCCCTGTGTGACCACCGGGGAAGGGGGAGACCTAAGTTCTCCTTTCGCGTCCGGGTGAACAGACGCACCCTGAACCCGGTCAGCCTCGGGACAAACCCCAAAATGACGCAAGCTGGGTGCTCACGGGGGTCTACCCAGAATGAAAACAGCGACAACACGTCAGTAGTTTCTTGTATTTTAATCCCCATGTCTGATCATGTAAGGTAAAGTTACTGGATGAACCCATAAAACGTGTTAGTAAAAGGCCCCGACATTCAAAGGCTTCAAAGACAGTCTTTTTGGTTTGATATGGAGGTGAACCCAACCACAGTCTCCGATACGTTTCCTTACACTTGTTTTTAATTTCGATAACACTATGTCTTGACGACCCCATAGAAAGTATCGACCGAGGATACCTTAAGTCCATAATGACACGCTTAATGTGCCGGAAGATCTTTAACAAAGAGAACTTGTAAAGGTTGTATTTTAATTAGTAGAAGTAATAAAAATTCACTGGAGTACCCGTCCTGTCAGATACCCTAAGAGGTCCGGTCTTACGACCTCACCCATCGGAGAGGGAAGAGGTCCCCTAGAAGGGTCGGGTCCCTAACTTGGGTGCAGAGGGTGTAACATCCACCTAAGGAATGGTCGACTCGGTGGTCCCTTCGGGGTAATTCACATGTCAAGTCATAGTTTACGTGAATTTTACAATACGTTATAGTTGGGGTAGGTAGAGGCATTGAAAAGTAGTACACTTTGACTTTAAGACAGGAAGTGCTTGAGGGGTAGGGGTAAGGAGGTCGAAGACCGTTGGTCGAAAGAGACAGATACTCAGACTGACGAGAACCCCGGAGTATCTCTACTTTAGTCTGTCATCAATAGAAAAAAAAAAAAGAAACCATCGACCGACTAAAGTGAATCGTATGACAGGAGTTCCAAATAGGTTCACAAGTAAAAGAAAACTCTACTACCTGGACAGTTTATAAACATAAATAGGTTGCCGACTTTCTCTAAGTTCAGCCACGGTCGGATGTACTTTCCTTTCTTCGTATTACCGTAGTGACGAGTACCTTTACCTCTCAGGTACCCCCTGAAACGCAAGAAACGTCAAAAGGAAAGGCATAGTAACGAAGGATTCACGGACCCTAGGAAGGACTTGGGAGACAGAGGTCTCCCCCGCCCCAACAGGAAAAGTCAGCCTCGCACCCGACACGCCCGCCCTCCGACAGATCCTCGAACAAGACTTCAAGTCAGGCCCGACGGACTGGGTCCTTAGACCTCTCTCCTTCGTGCACCCCGGGCCGTGTGAGCGACCCACGCCCCTTTAGTTGTCCGACCACGGTCGGTCCGCGAGAGCGGGGCACAAGACACTTGTCCCTGAATCGCGCCAGTACCGTCTCGACTCCGGCGCGTGTCGCGGCGCGTGCGCCGGTGCTCCGGGAGCGGGCCAGTCGTCGACGGCGCACGCGTCGCGGGGCACGCTCGAAGCGGCACTTTCGGGACCGACGGCGCCGTGAACGCCCATGCGACCCCGCTGGCGCCCTAATACGATGCACTCCGATACAAGACCGGCGACGGTGCCGACGACGCGGGCGGTCCTCTCCCATGTGCACGGACGTCAAGGGTGCCGAGGAGTCAGAGGAGGGTCGGAGAACCGAGCGCGGAACGGATGGGACCCAAGTCGTTTGTCACGCCTGTGACACGCGTCACTCTGTCGACCCTAGTGTTCGTCCCAGTCGCCACGCGACCCCAGTGTCGCCACGCGAGGGACGGGCGGCACTCTGGCGCACGTCCAAGGGGTTCGGCCCTGTCTCCGTTTCTGCCCAGTTCGGCTGGCCCCCACCCCCTCTCTGCCCTCGGCTGACGTACACGACCCTGTCCCGACCACCCGCCTCCATGGTCGCCTCCCGGCCACGAGAACAGTTGTCGAGCCTCCGAACGTCCCGGGAGGACCTCAGCCCGGACCCAAAGAGTCCGCCAAGAGGGGGAGTCCCGTGGTCCCGACGACCCTCCCGGAATGTAGGGTGTAAGGTTCGTCTTTTTGACTTCTGCCCGGACGTTGTGGGGGACTCCTCTGTCCCCACGTACGTCAGGAACCCCTCCACCCCTGTCGTTCGGTCTGGTCTCCCCCGTAGCGACAGGTCACACAATGTCAGACTTGGAGTCTTTGTCTCGAGCCACGACTGTCGACTCAAACATTTCCCGACTCCTGGGTCCTACTTCGAGTTTTTTCCCTGGTCACATTCTGCACACAGTCTTTTCCAGTCTCTGACTACCCCCATAAACCGACGACTAGTCAGTAAGTCAGCATAACTCTCACCCGAAGGGACCGCCGAGTCTCCTACTTCGCAGACGGACGTTACGTCCTCTGGGCCCAAGTTAGGGATCCAACCCTTCTAGGGGACCTCTTCCTTTACCGTATAATTTTCGTCTCTGTAATGAGACAGTTGTTTCCAGGCAGATCAGGTCCGATACCAAAAAGGTCACCAGTACATACCTACACTCTCAACCTGACATTTCTTTCGACTCACGACTTCTTAACTACGAAAACTTGACGCCACAACCTCTTCTGAGAACTCTCAGGGAACCTGACGTTCCTCTAGGTTGGTCAGGTACGATGTCCTCTAGTCAGGACCTACAAGAAACCATCCTGACTACGACTTCGACTTTGAGGTCATGAAACCGGTGGAGTACGTTTCTCAACTGAGTAACCTTTTCTGAGANTTCCTTTACCGTATAATTTTCGTCTCTGTAATGAGACAGTTGTTTCCAGGCAGATCAGGTCCGATACCAAAAAGGTCACCAGTACATACCTACACTCTCAACCTGACATTTCTTTCGACTCACGACTTCTTAACTACGAAAACTTCACAACCTCTTCTGAGAACTCTCAGGGAACCTGACGTTCCTCTAGGTTGGTCAGGTACGATGTCCTCTAGTCAGGACCTACAAGAAACCATCCTGACTACGACTTCGACTTTGAGGTCATGAAACCGGTGGAGTACGTTTCTCAACTGAGTAACCTTTTCTGAGACTACGACCCTCCCTAACCCCCGTCCTCCTCTTCCCCTGCTGTCTCCTACTCTACCGACCTAACGTAATGGCTGAGCTACCCACACTCAGACTTACTTGAAGCCCTCAACCACTACCTGTCCCTCCGGACCGCACGACGCTAATTACCTCAACGTTTCTCAGCCTGTACTGACTCGCTGACTTGTCTTGAACGGACTCGGTAATCCAGCACACACTGAGAAAACGTCGGGGTACCTGATATATCGGACGACCTGAGGAGACAGGCACCTTAAGAAGGTCCGTTCTCATGAACTCACCCATCAGTACAGGAAGAGACCCCCAGAAGGGTCTGGTCCTTAGCTTGAGTACAGAGGACGTAACCGTCTGTCTAAGAAATGACGACTCGGTGATCCCTTCGGATTACCCACATAACTAGTCAAGGTTGAATATCTTCGACATGTAGACACTGGGCGCTAAGGAACTATACACTGGTGGTAACCCCAGACCCCCCTTTGTCTCTTCCTTCAACACTTACCCCAGAACCATTTTCAAGGTGCAGTTTTGGTGGGTCGGTGACTCATAATTTGTTCCACGACCCTGGGTGCCCTGGGTCGTCCGAAACACCCTCCGACCTCGAAGACGAATTTCTGGGGACCCACGACTGTGCGAGGGCCCAGGGACTCCCCCCGACGTCCTGTGCTACTTGGAACTCTCGGTACTACTATGAACTACAGGTACCCTTAAAGGGTACTTCCCGTTTCTACTGAACGATTCAGGAGGTACTAGTGACTACATTTGGAGGGTCGTATTTTCTTGGAACCAGGGTCTTCTTGATCGAAGAAACCAGATATTCTGGGTCTAAACGATCAGACACTCTGACGGGTGTAACCGACACCCGGAGAGGGAAGTTGGGGTCGACTCCCCTGAGCTCGTAGTGATTCCCCGTCGAAGACATAGACGAGGAACGCACTCCTCGAACTAGATTAACACGCACACACACTAACTTTCTCACACACTAACACACTCAAGTACTCAGGACCGGGACCGACCCCACCCCCTACCCACCACTCCAAACCCCTCCTTCCACTCAATAGAAGTCTGTCCGACCCAGACCCCGTGAACACTCTGTAGTTCAGCCACCAACCTTTGTACCCAGACCTGACACGTGTCCAGTCCGAGAAACCCTCCGAGACCGTGTCCCCACCCATCCACTCCAGTAGACCCTCGTCAACTATCTACTCCAACTTCGGGTTCCGAAACACACCATGGTCGACGGTACCACCCCTTCGTGTCTCCGGTTCTGTCCGTGGTCCAGGAGAGGGGAGGTACCACCTGCCCTGTGTCCGTGCCTCCCCCACGGTCGGAGTGGGGAGGGGACCACCACCGACGTGAGTCCTGGTGTCTCCCCCACGGTCGGAGTGGGGAGGGGACCGCTACTGACGTCAGTCCTGGTATCTCCCCACGGTCGGAGGGGGGAGGGGAGCACTACCGACATGAGTCCCGGTGCCTCCCCGACGGTCGGAGGGGGGGAGGGGACCACCACCGACGTGTGAATCCTGGAATCTAAATCCTCCCTGGAACCGTCAGTGGACCAGTCTCGGGACGAGTCTATCTACGTTCGGTTCACCGACTACAGTCCACTCACCGACTTGGAAGGAATAGACACTTCTTCCATTCCCACGGAGAAGGGCCCCACAGCCCCGAAGGTTTACTCCTGTACACCGTTAGTGGACCGTGGTACTACCCGTGTGTCGTCTGTGAGTCGTCAGTAGTGACCGGAGTCAATAGCCTTCGGGACGTCGACAAAAGGTTCCACAAGCACTTTCTACCTACTCGTCTGTCTGAGTCGACTCAGTCGGGAGACACCCCGAGGAGTCTGGGGGTCACTCCAGAGGAGACATCGACTCGGCTCACTTAACAACCCTCTAAGAACGACGGACCGGGGGAGGGTGCGGTCATAAGAAGGAACCTCTTAGGACACCTGTCTCCTCGGACCACCCGACGACAGACATCCCAGCGCGTCTCAACCTGTGCTGACTGCACTGAATCGTACGTACGTACGTGACCTCTTCCTTTACCGTTGGGTGAGGTCACAACAACGGACCTCTTAGGGTCCCTACTTCCTCGGACCACCCGACGGCAGACAACCAGTGTGTCAGCCTGTGCTGACTTCGCTGAACCACCGCCGCCGCCGGGGAAGGTCTCTTCCTCCACAGGAACAGAAGGACCCGACAGGGGCACGATTGCGGGTGGACGAGTGGAGAGGAGACGTCCCTGACTACCCCGGTCCCGAAGGAAGTCGACCCACCCGTCTCTCTCTTGTCCCACTTTCCAAAAGTAAATAAAACTTATTTTGCAAGGGAGACGAGAGGCAGACACAACTGTCGAGGGGTAGAACCCGGTCCCAGTCGGCCGTCGTGGACAATCCGACGACTTCTGGAAGAAAGACCTACAGTGCAAGAGTCTTTTTATACACAAACCTCGACTTGCAACTCGAGATGCCCTTTGGACCAAACTCAATGAAAATCTATGTCCAAATACTTTAATATTACCTTAGTACTGCGTTCCTCTTGGTGACCGGAACCTGCCCATAATCGTGGTTCTGCTCTATTATGTCTCTGATAAAGGTTACGTGCTCAGAAACTTTTCACGCTGGATCGTAAAACGGTTTTGCTAGCTACGAGGAACAAGGGAGCTATGCAGCCACAAAAGAACAAGTCCTTGACCACCTTGAGGGAAACTCGACTTCAGGACTCGGAACACAGATTCCCACTACCCACCTTCACATCTGACGGAAAAGTGAAGAGAAGATTTTCAGTGAGAGAACGGAGGCTGTGGTCCGTCCGTCACACACCCCAGGAAACCCTACCTCGAGGACGTCGTAGACCGACTCCCGCTCAGATGTTCCTCTCTGGGGGGGGACGAAGGAGAGGACGCGGACGAAAAGGGGCGGTTGGGGTGGGCGGCGGACATTGGGACGTCCACGCTCCGCCCTCCTCTACTCCTCGCACAGGCCCCCTCAAACACGTCGTCCTTTCGAGCTCCGGAGTCACCCGAAACGAAGACAGACGCCGTGGAGTTGAAGAGGTTCTACGGACGGAGGGTGACGTAAGGAGTTTTCCGCGTCGTATTGGAGCTCCGTAGAGACGGGACCTGAATGCCCGCATAGGCTGACACTTTGACGACACAAGTCTATGTTACCAAAAGTCAAAGGTGACACCAGGTCCAGTTGACGTCCTCTAAAGTCTGAGGAACCTACTGTAAAGAGGGACCTGGGACTGGAAACGACGCCGAGGACGACACGACACCTTTACGTGTGCCTCTGTCGGAGAAGGGAGGGTGACCGGACCCTCCTCCGACCTCTGCCTGCCTGCCACAGCGGTGGAGGAGGACAGGACACGGACCGCGTCCAGCGAACCAGGACGTGACTTCGGTAGGCCCTGTCTCCAACTCCCGGCAGACTCTCGACTTCCGACCGTCACGGGCTCACACCGGACCCTCTCCTCCAGGACCCAGAAGACCCCCTCGTCTGTGTGGAGACCTCCCCCCAGGAGGTTCTACCGAAAAGGAGCTCCCGACACGGAGAACTTTAACTTGTGTTACTTCCAATAACACTACTCCATTGTCACGGAGATTCGAGTCGTCAAAGTCAAAGTTCTCTGTCCAGGTCAATTCCCGTCTGTGGACTCACGCTTCCACTCTCGTTGACCACTTTTCACTTTTCAATCGGCGAGTCAGCACAGGCTGAGACGCTGTGGTACAGACATCGGACGGTCCGAGGGGACAAGTACCCTAAGAGGTCCGTTTTTATGACCTCACCCATCGGAAAGGGGGGAGGTCCCCTAGAAGGTCTGGATCCCTAACTTGGGTCCAGAGGACGTAACGTCTGTCTCTCGTTGATTCAGAACTACTTTATTTTGGAAGAAAACTTTCGTCAGAAAGAAAAGGAAGTCTAAACATACGAAAACGAGACACTTAACGAAAGCCAATACTTCTTTAATCTGGACCCAAAGGACAGAATCGAGTAACTGTAGTAACACTGTAAACAAGTCTACTCCCCCGGGAGCGGCAAACGTGTGGAACGAGACGAGTCCCTGTGTGACTTCCCAGAACCCAGTTCCAAAGGGGTGAACAGTGTACCATGGGGTTGGACGGCAGACTGGGGTGTAGCGTCGACAGATGGTGGATTGTACCTTTACTGGACATTTATCAAAGAGGTGGTCTTATTTGACCTTTTTCGGAACCTAAAAAGTCTATGTGTAGGTTTAATTGACTCAATCGTTCTGTTTTCCTTTACAGCTCTTTCACTTGGCAACGAACCCCATCTTTGTCGGGGACACGAGGACCCCCGTAGGGCGGGTGCTGTCGGAAGACGACGGGAACGACGTCGTGCAGTCGCCCGAGCCGCCCCCACCCCCCGACCTTGGCCACAGAAGTCTACACTACAGTAATGCACATGAAAGAAGACTGGGCTTCAAGAACGATGCTCTACTTAATGACTTTTCATGAAAGACCAAAGGTATCATCCTTGACGACATAACACCGGAGAAATGCCCAGGACGCACGACCCAAATTCCCGTATGTACTTCACAACGATGTCCGCGTCGAGAGGATTCGTGACCTACTTTTGAGACACGACACAGCAAACCCTCGGGTCCCGTCCACTACAGCCGCAGGGTCGGGGCGTGACCCTCGACCGACCGAGACCGTCAAGAGCGGGAAAAGAGTTTGTGGTTTAGAATCAAATCTCCAATGGTCTCGACGTCGTCCTACCACTGACCTACCCATGGTGAACCCTCCGACAACNATTGACTCAATCGTTCTGTTTTCCTTTACAGCTCTTTCACTTGGCAACGGACCCCATCTTTGTCGGGGACACGAGGACCCCCGTAGGGCGGGTGCTGTCGGAAGACGACGGGAACGACGTCGTGCAGTCGCCCGAGCCGCCCCCGCCCCCCGACCTTGGCCACAGAAGTCTACACTACAGTAATGCACATGAAAGAAGACTGGGCTTCAAGAACGATGCTCTACTTAATGACTTTTCATGAAAGACCAAAGGTATCATCCTTGACGACATAACACCGGAGAAATGCCCAGGACGCACGACCCAAATTCCCGTATGTACTTCACAACGATGTCCGCGTCGAGAGGATTCGTGACCTACTTTTGAGACACGACACAGCAAACCCTCGGGTCCCGTCCACTACAGCCGCAGGGTCGGGGCGTGACCCTCGACCGACCGAGACCGTCAAGAGCGGGAAAAGAGTTTGTGGTTTAGAATCAAATCTCCAATGGTCTCGACGTCGTCCTACCACTGACCTACCCATGGTGAACCCTCCGACAACCCTCCTCCCTCCACCGTCTACTCTCGACTGGGGCTCGTCTTCAGGATCCCCCGAAGGGTCCACCGAGTCGCCATCCCTTGAGCGGACACTACGACCTCTGTGCCCAAGTTAGGGACCCAACCCTTCTCGGGGACCTCTTCCTTTATCGGTGGGCGAAGTCACAAGAACGGACCCTTTAGGGTACCCGTCTCCCCGGACGACCGGACGTTAGGGACCCTAGTATTCCCCAACCCGCCCAGAACCACTGAGTTGTTGTGTCTTCAGTATCCTTGCCCCTTGAGCCTTCTCTGACTCCCCTCCGACCCCCGTCGAAAAGAACCCAGACCACGGCTAAACACACACCTTCCACCACTCCCTCCCCTTCCTTGACAGACCTTGACTTCAGACCCACTCCCCCGCCCACCACCACCCTCCGGCCCCGCCCCCCGTCCGCTCCTCACTGCTCTAAGCTCCTAAACCCCGTCCGCCCTAAACTCCCCGGACTCCCGGACGTCGAAGGCAAGTCCCGACACCCGTGTACAGAACTTCAGTACTCCCACTCCAACTTTCGCCATCGTTGAAGAGGGGCGCCACAAACAAATAAAGAAACTAACAACGAGGTAGATGTAGTGAAAGAAGAGAAGCGACACTCGATAAGAAGAACAGAATAAAAGTCGTCACCTTTGAATCTAGTAGTTAAACTCTTACAAAAAGAGAAGATTATACTTTTTATCAATAATTTTGAATAAGGTATTCGTGACGGACGGGACGCGGGGTATGTACAGCTATAGAATACAAAAATAAAGTAAGTCAATTTATAGAAAAGATTAAAGGGAACCCTGAAAGGGACACTGAGGTACCCAACAAATCTTTACACACCAAATTAAACCCTAAACCCCCACTAAAAGTCCACAGGGAGATGATAACTAAAGATCACATTGGGGTAAACCCAGTCCCTCGTCAAACATATCAAAGTTAAGAAAGTACAAACAACTTCAAACAGAACCCCGGGTCTCTTATGGGATAGGACCACGTATAGATTAAATGAGAATTTTTCTTCCGCAGTAACATACCTCACAGGACAATTAGAGTCAATCCAGAACAACCAAGTTTCACAACAAATCTAGTCGGTATACGGATAACTAAAAAAACAGAATAAACAAAAAAAGTTAATGAGTTTCTCCTAACAACTTCAAAAAGTTGATACACAGATCTAAAAAAATAAAAACGGCAAGACAGGAGAACCAAAAACGAAATACATGGGACTCCGAGGCGACAATAGACGTACCCGGAAATACTAACAGAGAGAAAAACAACTCAGTGCATTACCGGGAGAAACAACGTCTGTCATAAGACGTGAGATGAAACTATAATGACATCGGCGAGGCCGAAAGGAAGAAGACTAGTCACAAGTATGTAATATAGGAAAATATAGGAAAACGAAAGTTATGTTAACACATGTTTGGGTAAATTTTGTCTTTATCAATGTGTATATACCCATATGTACAAGTATGTTTTTATAGAAATAAGCCTGTTATATATATAACTAGTACGAAGAAATAAGTTAGACAGAAAAAAAAAGTTAATAGCACCCGGTAGGATAAGTAAATAAAAATAAAAAAACTGTGGTCGTGTGTCGGAGACCCTAGAATCAAGGGAGTGGTCCCTACCTTGGGTATTGGGACGTAACCTTCATGTCTCAGAATCGGTGACCCGACGGTCCCTTCGAGGGATTAACAAAAAGATTTCTGGTAAAGGTAAAGGCATCGATACGTATTACGACATAAATTTCGATGGTATGTCGGTGTACGAGGGAAGGAGGAGACTGCTCGCATTGCACGAGACAAGAATTCTTGCGAACGGAGGGGAGGAGATACGTAAGAAGGGTCAAGGTCGGACGGCGCCGAAAGGAAAGACTTCCCGAATAAGAATCGTACTAGACCTTACCCGTGGCACGACAACAGGAATTGTGTCGACTGCGAACACGCGAGTAGAGGTCAATCGACCGTCCAGGACCTCCGGGCTCCGGTGTGGAGACACAGAAAACGAGGGTACCACGGACCACCTGATCCGCAGATATCCTCCTCGATTGACGGGGTGGTCTCCCTCGGCCAGTAGACCAAAGAAGTGAGTGTCTCCTGAAGGTCACTATAATCTCCCTTTAGTCCGTTAACACACGCTAGATCGACGATAGGTGGAACTCGATTAGGAAGCCAAGGGACATTATAGACACTTCTTTGCAGAGACCAAAAGAGTCGAGGAGAGTCGAGTAGGACGGGGAGAAAGTGACGGGACTCTGCGAGGCGTCCCGGGGTCGGTGAGGGCAGAAGAGACGACTGGGGTCCGTCAACGTGGCGTCGTCTGACTCGAACCCGTCTCTCGACGGAGGACTCGAAGACCAAACGTATGGGAGGGTGGAAAGACTGTGGAGTGGGAGACACGAGGGGTGGGGTAGGAAGAGACTCAAAGACAGAGTCTACTTCCTTAGGAGAAGGATACTCTGGGTTGGAGTCACGGTAGAAACTTAAGAGGAAGAGTGGGTAGTTGGAGAAAAGGGTAGATTGGTGAGGGGTGTAGGAGAAAGAGGACTGAAGAAGAAACCGACACAAGGGATGGTGGGACTGTCACAAAAGACCAAGGTCCGACCACCGGGTGGGGACTCGCGAAGTGGGTGACCGAGGGAAGGGACCGGAACTGGAGACGGAAGTGGTGACACGGCGGTAGAAGGCCCCGGGCACCCGTGGGACGACGAGAAAGGCCGACTGAGTCTGGTCCGCGGTCCACGAGACGAGGCAGATATAGTGAGGGGGAAGACAGACGAAGGAGAGACCCCACGGAGGCTGTAATTGCCCGGGAGTGCAGTCACAACTGTGACGAGGTGGGTGGGGATGTAGACGAGGGAGAAACACCCGTCCTAGGGGCGAAGTAGGTGGAGACCTTCGGGGCACGGGCCTCACGTCATGGACAAACCATCTAACGAGTGTGACTCGTTTAGAAAACAGACGGCGGAAGATCGACCTGAACTACCGTTCCAAGAATGATCTTTACCGTCTGGCCGGTCGAACGTAAAGAGAAAGACGAGGTCCAATGAGACCTATAAGTTCAAAGTGGTAAAAATAACCCGAAAGAAAGACGAGGTTTTAGTCCCTGGACCAATGAAGGACACGAGGTCTTTTTGACGTACTCTACAGTTTGTTCCTTGTCTTCTATAAGTCCTCTCTGCACGTCGACAGCCCTCGCCGAAGCCACCTGAACGGAGACACGATAAATATGGAAGTAGAGTTAGACCTTTTTTCTTCCGTTTGCTTGTGCACCCTTCTTTCGTCCTGGGCTCAGACCAGTAGGACCCCGGTGTCGTCCTGGACTCGGGTGACACACCGACACTTCAATAAATGACGTCAACGAAAAGAGTGGTGATGTTTTAATTAGAGGTTGCGGTTTCTATTCCAAACGAAACGAGGTAAATTATGAGTAAAAGGTCACCTGACTGAATGAGACACCTCAGTTCAGAGAACGTGAACGGACCGTCGGTTAGACCCCCTTTTTTTAGCGGAACAGTCCAGTGTAATTGTCGCTGCCTTGTAAGGTCGACTGCCGGCGGGTCGGGACGGCGACCCGACTGGCTCACGTCTTTTAGTCGGAGCGGAGGGCTTCACGACAACTAAAGAACTAAACCGGTGAACAGTCCAAAGGTAGGAGACGCGGGGACCCGCTAACAGAGACTCCTACTCGTCTCGAAAATCTCCTTGTCTGTCGACAACGTTTTGTACTCGTCGAAGTGACCCCTCATTCAGGCCACGACCTTCCCTGCCTCTCGACCCACCTGCGGACATCAGGTAACTTTCCTAAGATCGTGAATAATTAAGACACTGTCTGCACTTAAAGGATTACACAAAAGGTACTTACTGCATCTTTTTCTTTGCGTGTACGGGCGAAGACGTCGTCTGCAAAGTATGCGCAATCTAGTCCCCACCAGCACTGTAGCGCTGCGGAGAAGAACGTCTTTGTCGGTCTCCGTCCAGTGAGATAAGGGAGAAAGAGAAGAGTCCAAAGTCACACACACAGACGCGCACGCCCAGAGACACACACGCACGCATGCGTACACAAACACACCACGCACGTACACATACGTACGTCCGCAGACACACACATACAGACACACACGCACACAACATACACACACAAGCACACACAGACACACAATTACATATCTGAACCTCCCGGGGTGCCGGGTGACTGTCCGACCACGAGAGTCTCAACACTCCCCAAGAACCTGTGTCTCAACGGAAACGGCTGTACACTCGGGTACTTGAGCGGTACTCTACGGGGTGAGAGCAACCAAACGCTACGGACCTCCCGTTTCGACCACTTGACTCCGACGGTCCGAGCTGGGGTCCCCGAAAACAGTCGTCCTCCTACACAGTCTCAGACATTTCACAATTCTCTGTAATTACCGACTCCCCGACCGTAAAGAAGACCTCCGTCACTAGTAGTCCCCGACGAGGGGGAAGGTACGCCGCCAGTGATTTGCAGGCCCACGTGAGGAGCTGGAGAGACCCTGTACGTGTGGAACCCGACACAACGTCACAACGGGATCCTGGGGCACTCCGAGGTGACACGAGGGTCAGAGCCACCCTCTTGATTCGAGTCAGGCCGGCCCACTACCGAGCCGTCCCCTCAGGACCCCCTCAGGGTTCGGAAGAGAGTGGTTGAGGTTCGTACTACGTCGGAAGGGTTCCTCCGTCTCTGGGTTTACCCCTCCCAATCCGACCGAATTTCCTGAGTGACTTCCAGAGGAGGTCATCAGTGTCGGTCAGTAGTACACACCTACACTCTCGACCTGGTATTTCTTTCGACTCACGGCTTCTTAACTACGAAAACTTGACACCACAACCTCTTCTGAGAACTCTCAGGGAACCTGACGTTCCCCTATGTTGGTCAGGTAGGAGTTCGTTTAGTCAGGACTTACAAGTAACCTTCCTGACTACGACTTCGACTTTGAGGTTATGAAACCGGTGGACTACACTTCTCGACTGAGTAAACTTTTCTGGGACTACGACCCTTTCTAACTCCCGTCCTCCTCTTCCCCTGCTGTCTCCTACTCTACCAACCTACCGTAGTGGCTGAGTTGCCTGTACTCAGACTCATTTGAGGTCCTTAACCACTACCTGTCCCTCCGGACCACACGACGCCAGGTACCCTAGCGTTTCTCAGTCTGTACTGACTCACTGACTTGACTTGACTTGACTGCACAGAGGAGGTGTTTTGTCCTCGTCTCTCTCGTCTCGGTTCACGGGAGTCACACTCCCCCTGAGGGGAGACGGTGGTCCCGGTCGTGCATGGAGGAGGGACCCGGACACAGGATTTTAGGACCCAAATGACTCACACTACTTATGGGCGTCCACTTCGCTCATTCCGTGTCTGGACCGCCCCGGAGGGCCCGGACCCCGACGAGGGGTCCCCCCACCGGAGGCCCCGGAGACCCCCCTGTCGAGGACCCCACCGACGATTCTCCTCTGCCTCACGACGACTTTCAACTGAGAGCGTGCTCGACGGGTCAAGTCCAGAGGTAGCACAAAATCTCCCTTCTGCCACAGAGGCGGAACAATTGACTCGCAGATGACTCACGGGCCGAGACACGACCCGGGTGATTGTGCGCCCTCTCGACCGGCGCGGGAGACGTCTGCCCTGAACGAGAGACCGTGGTCCTGACTCCCCGCCGGGGTTACATCCCTTCCCAGACCTGGCCGGATGACTAGAGAGTGACGTCTGTGTAAAAGACTCTCACCGAAGAATTCATCGTGTCTCACCCCCTTTCGTGTAAAGTAAGATTCCCTTGTTATCGAACTAATAAAAACACGACAAATTATAAATATTCATAAAGGGTTAACTTTTTACCTCACTTCGTGAAGATCACTTTATCGTCTTATTGGGGTACGGCAGTTCCGAGTCATCCGGAAAGGGAGAAGTCAGGGTCCTCTGCGTGGGCGACAAAGGCTTATCTAGTCGAGAGTCGTGGTCCCAGACATCTGGACAACAGGATTAGGTAATGCAAGGGCGGAGACATGGACATGGACAGACTCTGGCATTTAATAGGGAGAACCTGAGACTTATGTATTTGTGTCTTATGAACAACACGTTGAGACCTTGTCGCGAATTATCCCTCTCAGTAATAAAGGGGAACAATACCGGGAACGACACTCGAGGAGGCACCAAATCCCTCTATACTAATTTAAATTTAAAACCAGTAACAAGACTCAATGCTTCCCTTAATGGTTGCTGGAAAGACCAAAGGACGAAGGTTCAAGGACGTGGAGTAAACATGCTGTCCACACCTCCATCAGGGACCCACCCGAGACGTAAAGTGGCAAAAGGGCCAAGGGAAGACAGACCCGACTATTTGAGACTTTACCTGTCTCTTCCCTCCCTTCCTTAACGTTTCGTACCTTTTAAGTTGTACGCCTGTGGGACAGACCTCCGGCGACGAACTATTATGTCAGACGCAAAGTGACAATATTTGTCCGAGATGTGCTTGGGTCCAGAGGACGTAACGTCCGTCTGCGAAATGGCAGACTCGATGGTATATGGGGTTATATTTTGTCTTTCAAAAAAATTTTTTCTTGCTCAGAGGTGGCTCGTGTGGGTTTGGGCCGACCAGGTCTGAGGTGGTGTTGGGAGACGAGCTCGTTCATAGGGTCTACACCGGAACCGGTGCGGGGGACGACCCTCCCAGGGTCCGGAAAGGGGAGGGGTGGGCGTCCCAAAAGAAACGCTTGTCTTCTGTCTCTTGGAATTTTCCCGCATCCGAGGGAACCCAAACCACACCTTAGAGGTGAAACCCCTGGACTTCAACCTAAAACCTCCACTGTGGGTACAGGAGACAAAGCCGGGTTCGGAGGAGATCCCCAGCAGCATGACCCTCTGGCGGTCTCAATGTAAGCCCCCACGAACTGCGAGGGGGTAGAAGACACTAGTTCTGCGCCATAGGAGATGGGTTGCTACCGAGAAAAGTGACGCCCGAGCAATCTTTGTCCGGAAGTGTGACACTTGCCCCAGAGTCAGATCCGAAGGAACGGTTTTAGCTACGCAAAAGTTTCCAAGTAGGCGTCGTAATAGGGCTGGGGTCATCTACAGCGCACCCTTCACCCCTAAGGTCACTCCGCCGTTCTGCAAGAGTCTAGGCTGACGCCAGGCGTGTCTCCTTCCTTGGACGTCCTGCGCTGCGACCCCAAGTCTCCGTGGAGCTCTTCGCACCGGGTCTACGCCAGAGCCTGTGCAGACCACAGGACCCAGTGCCGCTCCCCCGCGGGAGCTCGGACCACGTCACCCGTCCCTCCGGGCGCCAGACGTCAGCAGAACGACCGAAGGTCGACCCGTCCCGACACGACGGCCCAGTCGGCCGGGCTGAAGGTCTAGAGGTCCCGTTCCGGGACCGTCATCCACTGTGTCCGGGCGACCCCCGTCCCATACACACAAATAACCGTCCAGTCGATCGTTTACTCTGAGTGGCCTTGGGGGCCCCCGCCCCGACCGCGCAAGGAGGGGTGGGAGAGGAGGGCCGGGGCGGGGACGAGAGGGGCCAGGAGGACCGAGGGCCGAGTGCACGGCCGAAGTCCTTCGAGGAGGCCCGACACACAGGAGTCAGGGAGGGTAAGGGGGAACCCCGACAGGAATCACCCGGTCCTGAACCGGGACGTACTCGTGAAGTCCACAACACTATAGGGGTGCCTGACCCGTCGAATAGACGTCCCTGTGAATCGAGTACCGACACCTCCGGTCTTCAAGTCCCAGTCCCACCGGGCGAGACGGGTGACCCCGAAGTGTCCCTCCTTCGTCGCTTCCCGAGAGCCCCAGAGAAGAGTGTTCCCGAGGTCAGGGTAAGAGCCCCGGTGTGACCCAGTGGAGGGGTGTGGGAGGGTAACCCCCACTCTACAGTTGTACCCCCAACCCGACGTCTGTGGGTGATTCACGTGTCCCGGAGGGCGGCGGGGAAGGGGAGGGAGCCACAGAGGAAAAGAGCAGTTACGGTGGACGAGTTTCTGTTTCCGCCACTCGTCGGGTCCGACTGACGACCCTCCTTCCGTTCGGGGGGAGGAGGAGAAGGCTCCAAGGCCAGTCGAGGACCCTCCTTCTCGAAACGGAAAGGAAGTCCTGAGGACTGCGTCGGTGAGAAGAGACACTATCCCAGCTTCCCGTCCAGGTCGGTCCCGGTCGTCCAAGTACGGTCCCCGTCGAGACGAGTCCCGGGGGTGGGACTCTTACTTTAGACCTCGTTCGCACGAGGTCGTGTGTCTACTGAGTCCAATCGTCTTCCCCAGCACACCCCCCGGGTCCCTGGTGAGGGTGCGGACCTCTAGACGGTCCGAGTCCGATCACACGCCGAGTGAGTGCCGCCTCCGATAATGCCTCGTGTCCTCCTCTGATGTCCCGGCACCCGTCCCTCTCCCCTGGATCCACCGCAGGTCTCCCTGGGTGAGTGTCCGAAGAGACAAGAGGAAGGGGGCCCTCTAAAGGCGTTTCGGTAGAACTAAAGATTAGGATATCCGGGCATAGACCGAGATATTGTCCTACCTTTGTGACTTATGGACTCACCCCGTTTTCGGGCTTATCTGGGACTTGAAAATAAGTTTGCGTGCCTATTTCGGTATCTCGTAGTGTAAATTAGGGAAGGGAAATCTTAAGTATGATAAAGTAGTATTAGTACGACCCGAAACTAAAATCGTTGACACCCAAAAGTCTCAACTTCGAAAAGCGTACAACCTACATCAACCTCAACAGTGGACCCCGACCCTACCGGAGCTTGGGAAAGAAGGGAGGATTCGCTTTGACCGGCGTCAGTCGTTACGAATTAACTCTCTTTTTGTTATTTTGACTTTTTACGCTAATTAAACCACACCTCAATCCCGACGACGTTGTGTGTCTCTATCACCGAATAACTTACGATCTTTCTTTTAAGTTTAAATTTTATGTATAATCGAAAGGAACAATGTCCGGGACAACACACACAAATCAACAATTCAGTACAGGCCTGGAAACACTGGGGTACCTGGCATCGGGCGGTCCGAGGAGACAGGTACCCTAAAAGGTCTGTTCTTATGACCTCACCCAGTGGTACGGGAGGAGGTCCCCTAGAAGGGCCTGGTCCCTAACTTGAGCGTAGAGAACCTGAAGGACGTGACCGTCCGCCCAAGAAATGGTGACGCGGTGGACCCTTCGGAGACCCAGGACAGCGGAGTGAAGAAAAGGACTGTGCTAGGAGAACCTCTTGACCAGAGTTTCTGTCGTCACACTAGTGTAACGACGGCACACCGGAATCCAGGGTCGAATGTGGACCCGGGACCACGACGGAAGGGACCCCCTTGGGTCGCCGACAAAGACCGTCCCACCACAACTCGAACTCAATGAAACCCCTTTGGACAAGATTCTGGGTGGACACGAACACGATTACCATGGGTTGGTACCCTCTCTCTCAAACGTCGACTCAGCCCCGTAGAGGCACCTCCTGCCAACCTGTTCTCAGAAGGGACTCGGTCCTTCTGCGAGTCTTCGACCAACCACAGGACCGGAATCCGTCCGAGGGAGCCGACCGCTCCTCGCAGAACGGGATGACGACGACGAGTAGCTACCAGGATTTCAGGAAGAACAGGAGAACCGCGGAAGATCCGTAAGGACTATAATTGATCTCAGTCCTGTCGTAAATTTAAAGATCGACGAACTCCTATTAACCCACCCCTCCCCCCACTCAACATGGTCTTTTGGGCAATTCATGAATCTTCTAATTAAAAGTAATACTGATGATCAACCATTTGTAATAGAAAGTCTAGTCGGACTTGGTATTACACTCACTACCCTTGATAAGTTGAATAAAACCAAATTAAAATTTAGAACTTAATACCATTATGAAACGTAAAAATAATCATAATCTACTCTTAACTTCGTTTAGTAAAAACCGTCAAACTAAACATCTTTATTAAGAATAAACGAGTGACCGTCACCTGAAGTGGAGAATCCTCGTTTACACCTCTTCCTTCTTACGACTCGGCACGCCCTCTCCTCGTTTCTGCGAACCCGTACGACTGAATCAAGTCCGGTCTGGGGAGTACCCGTAGTACAGCACTCCTCCTCAGTCACAAGAAGAAAAACAAGTAAGTAAGTTACTCCTGGGGGGTTCCGACTACGTAAGAAAATACCCCCATTAAAAAAATATTTCAAAAAAAAAATTCAAATAAAATGAAGAAATGAACCGAAGTACCCCGGAAGCAAAGTCGTGTACCCTCGAAATCGACACCGCACACCCTAGACAAAGGGACTGGTCCCTAACTTGGGTCCAGGGACGAAACCCTCACACCTTAGAATCGGTGTCCTGGTGGTCCCTTTAGGTGATTGAAAATAAAAATTATTCGTCACATACATAGATTCAAAACGTTGTACTACTAAACCATTTTGTACGTGTCACTTCGCTAGTGGTATCCGTCCGATTACTTGTCACAAGAGTTTACCAATAGAAAAGAACGCACACACCGCTCTTGTGAACTTTGAAGGAGAGGCCTATCTAAGGGTCACAAGTCGTGTCAAAATAGTTGATGTCAGTGGTACACCCGGCGATTGCAGATTTGACCAGTAGGGACTCTTGACGTCGAGACACGGGAAACTGGAGTAGAAGGATAAAGGAAGTGGAGGAACAGGGACCGCCGATGACGAGAGACCTAGGCTGAAAAATTCCAAGGTGTATATTCGCTCTGGTTCGTCTACAAAAGAAAGACACACGTCACACAGAGTCGCGTCATGGGAGGTCCAAGCAGGGACTACAACGTTTACCGTCCCGGAGGACGGAGGACCGACCTATTATAAGGAACACGTGGGTGTCAGTGGAGCACTACCCGACAAAGGAAGGGAACCGATAGCACTCATACGACGTACTTGTGCCCTCACGTCCGCAGAGAAACTCCATGGGTAAAGGGGAAAAAACCCACTTACGGGTCCTCTCCCCGAAGTACCGTCGAGATAAAAATCACAGAGCTCCTTGGAGGTATGACCAAGGGTATGCTACGAAGAAATTCACGGCCGACAACAACTTGCACCTTTTAGACAGGGGTCCCCGAACATCAACATACAAATGTCTTCGGTGGCAGTTCGAGGACTAGAACCGGTGAGCCTCTTGCACAACGACGAGACCAAATTTGTAATTAGAGACGGTAGACAAAGAGTCTGACTCGGCTCACTCCGACGGGACCCCTCCCACACCTTTCGAAGGGAACCACGAGTACCGAACAAACGACACCTAATACAAGAAAGTAAGTTATGATGGAGATCACAATCAGCGAGTCAGTACAGGCTGAGAAACACTGGGGTACCTGACATCGGGTGGTCCGAGGAGACAGGTACCCCAAGAGGTCTGTTCTTATGACCTCACCCAACGGTAGAGGAGGAGGTCCCCTAGAAGGACTGGGTCCCTAACTTGGACCCAGAGGACGTGGCGTCCGTCTAAAAAGTGGCAGACTCAGTAGTCCCTTCGGGTTGTGATGGAGGTCTACGGTACGTCTTTTGGAATGGATTCACCTTCGTGAAACGGGCCTTCCAGGTCCTCCTTGTCGGCCCCCGTCCCAAGAGGAGTCACGACCAGAGGAGGACTGCGACCCAACTCGCGTCTCGAAACGTAACGGACTAAAGGACACTGAGACACGGTCGAGTACGGCGGGTGGCGTGAGGGAGGCTTCACTCGTATTGGTGTGAAGTCAAGTCAAGTCAAGTCAAGTCAAGTCAGTGAGTCAACATAGGCTGAGAAACGCTGGGATACTTAGCGTCGTGCGGCCCGGAGGGACAGGTAGTGGTAGAGGGCCTCAAGTGAGTCTGAGTGCAGGTAGCTCAGGCACTACGGTAGGTCGGTAGAGTGGGAACCAGCAGGGGAAGAGGAGGACAGGGGTTAGGGAGGGTCGTAGTCTCAGAAAAGGTCACTCAGTTGAGAAGCGTACTCCACCGGTTTCATGACCTCGAAGTCGAAATCGTAGTAAGGAAGCTTTCTTTAGGGTCCCAACTAGAGGAAGTCTTACCTGACCAACCTAGAAGAACGCTCAGTCATTAATATCGGTACTAGTGTTCTTATCGGGGACGTCTGAATTGGACTACACCGCTATCCCAAACCGGGCCCTCCCCGGACCTGAAGTGACTGGTAGACACCCTGGGTTCATTCAGGTTCCCGGTAGGACTCGGAGTCTCAAAAGTAGAGAGTTCCCCGGCACTTGACTGCCGGTGGGGTCCTTCCGAAGGCGTACTCTACTACGTCAGACTCGAGTCGTGGGGAAACCCGACTGGTACCGCTCACAGACGAGGCGTCCCTCCTGAGACCCCCCGTCGACACTCCGAGACTTGCAGAGCGCTCACTAACAAGTAGAGTCGCCTACGGGTCCGGGACGTGGTGGTAGGGCGTAGGGTCGTGCAAACGGGCTCGAGGGCGTCCGGCTCCTCCCTCCCCTGTAACGGGAGTACAGAGTGACCAAAGGACTCCCGAAGGGTCCGGGTGAAGTAGGAGACACCCGACGCAGACACCCGGACCCTGGGGCGTCTACACACTACTTGGACGTCACTGGGGGACTGCACCCCCAGATCGGAGGGGTGCGACTGGAGGACAGACCGTATTTAGGGAAGACCCGAGACGTAGGCCGACACAGAGTAAGGACGGAACCAAGGCTTAAACCACAGTGGTACCCCAAAACACCCGGACCAGGAGCACCCCGCACTGAGGTTGTCCCTTCTTTGGGTTACACGGTGGTCACTCTAATAAGTTCTTGTCAGTCCTTCGTAGTGGCTGAGCTACCTGTACTCACTCGTTTGAGGCCCTCTACGACTTCCTGTCCCTCCGGACCGCACGACGTCAGGCACCCCACCATCTCTCAGTCTGTGACGACTCGTGGTTGTTTCACGAACCAACTTAATCTACGACCAGAGGACCTTCCTGCTGACTTCACCGTTTTCTTTGTAAACCTTTCTGTCGGCAGTTCCGGAGAAGGGTCGGGTCGGGGTCTTCCGCACTACCACCGTCTAACGTAGGTCCTTGTCCCCCAAGTGGACGTCCCGACCGGGGCAGGTCGGGCACCCGAGGTCCGACCGGCGGTTCCGTAGAGGACGTGACAACAGGACGTCTCAGTGGAGACACAAGAAACGTCGGACCGACACACGAGGACGAGCTCTGAGTGGATGAAGAAAGAGAGGAGGTCCGAAACGACCTCTCGCACACCGACAAGTCTCACGACGGGCCCTTTGGAGTCCTAAGAGACGAGAGACTCACGACGACCCGGTCGCCCCGTCGGAACCGAGTCGTGACTTTCGGCACGGTCCGAACCTCTCGAGACGAACCGACCGTGCTCCTTCCCGGCACACGTTACTGGCTACCGGGGGCCCTCCAGTTGTGGTGGAACGTCAAGGACGGTCTGACCCCGACCCACTGACGTCTCGGAGAAACACGACCGGTATACACGTCTGCGGGGCACCCACCCGAAGGGGTGTGGGGTGGACGATGAGAATGACAAGGACACCCGAGGATTGTCCGAGCGAAGGGACCCCGTGGGCCGACACCTCTGAGTCGGTGTCACCAACAGCCTCCAAAGGGACTCTTGACCGTTTGACCTCTAGGTCGGAATCTTCGTTGGCCTGGTGTGCCACCAGGTCCGTCCGAGTAGCAGAGGCCCAAGAGACCGGACCTGTGGCGGGGGAGACTACCGCACAGACTAGACGCCTTCGTCCTGTCGGTCCTGACTCACTGAACCCGACGACGGGCAGTGGCGGAGGAGGTATTCCTCCACTCTCCGAGTCATTACCACGGACTCGTCGTGCCCCGGTCCTGACGCGGTAGTGGGGGTTTTCCCTTGGACCGAACTCGCCTCAGAGAACCCGTCTCAATGGACTAACGTTCTTTGTCTTCGGGTGCCTCCGTCGAGTACTTCTCCTCCCAAATAAGATTTCTGTGTCTACGACGAGTTTAGGGTCTAGTTCGAGTCGGAGTCCCGAGTCCTCCCGCCCCACACGACGGGACCTCCTTTTGGAACCCGGAGGAACCCGCTCCGAGGTCCGACCTCCTCAGGTTGAGGAGAGACGGAGGGATGTTTAGACGGACCGAGAGAGAGGGGTGTCCTCGGCTAAGTGTCACCCCACCACTCGTGCCGACACGGTTCGATCGTCTAGTTGACCGACAGTAGTCCACGGAGCTCCACCACTTCTACGGGTACGCTTACACAAACTTGGACTTGAACAGTGAAGACGAACACGGCACGTGGACGTTCCGAGTCCTACAGTCCTCGGAGACCAGAGACTGAGTGACACACAAGTACTCTAAGTCACTCAAGGTCCCCCCTGTTCTCCGTCTCACCCCCCGAACCGAACCTCTGTTCCTTCGGGACCCGTAGTCCCCGAAAAATCTAAAAGGGGTCACCCTTTCGCACATTCCAAAAAATAAAATAAAGACCTGAAGAGACCAAACCTTGTACGCGAAAATTTTGAATGCGTAAGTCAGTTCCAGACGTACTCTTTCATTTTCGTTTTGTTTCCGTGAGGGAGACAAGGGTGATGGACCTCCCTGACCGCCTGCAACACTTCCGAAACCTAGGCGACGCGGACACGAGTCCACTCCTCCCCCTACACACAAGTCAGCACACTGAACGCATCCCGTCAGCACAGTCACTACTTGGGATAAGCCGGCATACACGAAGATAATCTTATCCACAATTTAAATTAAGACGGACTTCTATTTCCTTTATTTTATCCTCCCTGACGACTCCGAGTCTACTTACAAAAATTAATTTTCTCTAAATTATGTGTCACTACGGACGCTCCACCACTTTTTATTAACACTGTAAGAATTCCAACCTCGGAGAACTACTTTCGGGTGGAAAAGTGGAAAGGTACATAGTTGACACAGACAATCCTTTCTACTACTTATACCCCACGACTTGGAGGAAAGAGGAAAGGGACCGAAGTTTGAACGTAGGCGATACGAAAATTGTAGTAGTTTCGACGACAGTGCAGGTAAGTGAGACCTACCCTGGGGGTATAGACACACCAGGACAGGTACTTCCGACAAGGTAGGGGTCCAATAAATTTGAACAAAAGACTAGTCGACCTGCACATCGGTTACTAAGAAAAGGATCTTCTTGGGGTGACGGTATAAGGGGTTCCAGAACCCTCGAACCTCACAGATAGAGAGAGACAAATGTGAGACGCAGATCCTACTCTGAGGAACCGCTAAAGAGTAGTAGAGACCGGAGGTCCCTAACCTCACTCCTTCTGAAGAGGGAATGGAAAGGGAGACCGACCTGAACCACTACCTCGTCCACGGGGTCTTCCCGACCCACCACCGTGCAAGGGACCAGGAAAAGTCCAACCCCCAGCCGGAGACCAGAGGTGGGACCTGTCGGCACAACCGGGGTGGAGGACAGGGACTCTCGAGACACGGTCCACTAGGGCGCAGAGGGTTCGCGACCAAAACCGGCTCTTCCTGGGACCCGTTAGACCACTGAGAGCTACTCAACCACTCAACAGATGGATGTACCAGGTCTCGGTAAAGAAATTCGGACTTACGGTCGCGGAACTGGTCCTGCACAGAAACCGCATCTAGTGAGCCCAGCAGAGTAGGACTTCGTGGTGCACTCCAAAACTCGCCGCCTAAGTATCCGGAAGAGGAGAAGTCGGACGGAAGACAGAAACGAGGGAAGGGACGAAGGAGGTGGGCGGAGTGACCAGTCAGAAAACAGGTGCAGTGTCTAAGCCACAATCAACAATGGAGGAACCACAAGGCTGAAGTATATCCTAAAAACATTGCTACCACCAAAACAAAGGACCTCGGACGTCAAAGGTAAGAGTAGAGAAAAACAAAACCTTAGAACGGAAACTCAGGGACAAAGGTGACTTAAGCACAAGAACAATACGGGAAGTGTCCGTCCTGTGTGGGCCCTGTCGAAGAGGTAAGGCGTCCCCCGTACACGAGGCCACGTCCGGCAAATGGACAGGAAGTGTCCGGCCCAGGGGACAAGGGAGCGAGCGAGAGGGCTAAGGGGACCGGAGAGAGGGTCGGAGGAGGGAGCAGGAAACAAAGGTCTGAGGACGGAAACCGACCGCGACCCGAGGACCCGGCGTGTAAACTTCACGTCACGACTACGGGCGGTGTGGGCTCTGGTTGGTCCAGTCTTACAACCACTACTCAGGCTCGTGGACAGAAAGATTTAGAGAGGTCGACAAAGGTCACATGACGAGTCCGACTCTTGACGATGAGACTACAGGGATCCTTTTATTCTTTTATCCCCCGCCAGGATTCTACCACCTCCTTATCCTGCCCCTCTGGTGAAAGAGGGAGTGTTTAAGGAGTTTTCTTGTAAAGTTACGACCCGTTTGAGGTGTTTTGTCGAAGACATCCGACCGTCTCCTGTAGTCCGTTGGTCTTTTCGTCTGGTAACAGAAGTTTTTGTCCATCCCTTTTTATATTTTCTGCTTTTTCCTCTGTTTCCTCTACCCCGCCCTCGAGGCAGGGCCCTTCCCTTCGGGCAGGGCCCTTCCCTTAAAATTCTTCTCTCCAAAGGTTTGTGGTCCTTTGTGAGAGGGACGGCTCAGACACCGTTCGGAACCTTTGTGTCTCCCGTTGTATTGTCCTTCCTTTTTATCTATTTATTAATTTTGGTTGTCTAATGTTCGGGTTGTCATTGAGGGGGTCACCTTTTCGTCGTGTCTACGGACGTAGACGGTAACCCTTCACCCCCGTCCCGTCCCTCCGTGCCCTCCGCGCCCGACGTCTCGAAACATTCTTAGCCCGTCCTTGCGGGGTGCGCGTTGGTCTTGCTAGATTGAACCCGATCGTTTGGTCTGATACCCTATCGATGGCGTGCTTTTCGAGCTTGTATTCTGTGGCGGTCCTGGCTCGTGTCTTGTTTCCTGCCTTGCCTTTTTCGGCCGACGTCTGGTAGGGGGCGGCCCCTGTCCGTCGGTCTCGGCATTCCCGACCTTTCCCCGTTAACGTCGGGGCCTCTCTGAGATGGATGGTTTGACGTTCGTCCGAAGAAACGATTCTGAAGACCCCCACGACCTGTCAGTGGTAGACGGAGTGTTCCCCGTGGTCGCCAGGTGGGTCTTTTGACTCGTCGTCACTACCCTTTCCGCTGTTCAGCGTCGTTGGCGCAAGCGGTCTGATCACTCGATGAGTCTGGATCCTTCCCGAGTTTTACGTCAGGGTTGCCTTAGACGCGGAGACTCCCGATGGACTCGCGGCTTGGACTCGCCGAATCTGGCCCCTCCACGTGCGTCGGATCCCGACCGGAGTCTGCCAAGGGTCGACTCGTAGCATCTCGGCCTTGCCAAACACGCGACGCTCGTCCCCGTCCGGGTCGCCCCGACTCTGTGACACACGTGTGCTGTCACGATAAACAAACGTCGTAGCGGGGAGGGGTGTCGTTCTGACTTGATCACTCGGATTTTTTTTTTCACAGGTGGTGGCGGGGGGGGTACAGTCCTACCTTTAGTCTGTGACTTCTCTGGTCGTTTGCCTTCTTCAATTTGTCTCCCTTGGCGGTGTGACGGGTGTTGTGGTCTCTTTCCGGTCATATGGAAATGATAAAAATGTTAGTAAGGAAAAAAAAAAGAAAAAAAGAAAAAGAAAGAAAGAAAAAAACAACAAACAACTACGACCACACCCCAACAAAAAAGAAGAAAAAAATAAAAAGATTGAAAATTTTTAACAATTCAGAAGATAAAGAGGAGATTAAAAATAAAGATATTGGTTGATAATGAAAAGTTTTTTTTTTCTGATAAAAAATTTTGTTTGTGGTATATATCAGAAACACACCAACAACAACCACAAAAAATTATTAAGAACACCGAAAAAAAAAAGAAAAAAGGAAGAAAAGAAATTATAACATAAAAACTTTTAGGTTGGAGATTAGATCTAAAAATTAGAAACGAAAAACCAAAAAAACAGTTAAAACATGTAAATTTTGGGGTTTGAAGTGATGGGTTAAAATGGACTCTCGCTCTAATGACCGAACTGGTGAGAGAGGAGGAAACCTGAGAGGAAAAAGAGGTGGTCCACCGGAGACAGAGAAGGGAGGGGGAAGAGAAGAGATAGGTTGAGACTTAGAGACACACAAGGTCTGCCACCTCTTGTGGATTCCTTGACCAATGACCGACCTAGACAGAGAGAGGAAGAGTAAAGGAAGAAAATAGGAGGACCGGTGGAGACAGATGAAGGAGGGAGAGGAGAAGGGACATAATGAGACACTTGTGGAGACTCGTCAGGTCTGACACCTCGCGTGTATTCCTTCACTAATGGCCGATCGAACGAGAGAGGAGAAAACTAGGGTGGAGTAGAGTAAGGTCAGTGGAGATTGATAGGGGAGGGAGAAGAGAAGAGGTACATTGAGTCACTTGGAGAGACCCACAGGGAGNCTATTTATCGGACCTCTGTTCCTAACTCTTCTACGTTCTTTCCAAATTGTTCCTGGATCTTCTTTACTTTTTCTCAGTTATATATTACTTATTGCGTTATTTACTCTAGTCTTTGTGAGACCTCCGTTGTTTATCGTCTTATTGCCTCCGTCTTCTATCCTAATCACTTTATCTTCTATCTTACCATCTTTATTTACTTAGTCTCTCCTTTTTTCTTTTTACTTAATTTTCTTTACTCTTGTTAGAGTCTCTGGAGCTCCTGTTATACTTTGCGAGGTTGTCAGCTTAATATCCTCAGGGTCTTCTTCTTCTGTTTTTCTTTCTGGTACTCTTTTAGGAACTCCTCTATTATCAACTTTTGAAGGGATTTTACCCCTTCCTTTATTAGTGGGTTCAGGTTCTTTGTGTCTCTCAAGGTTTGTCCTATTTGGGTTCCGCTTTGTGGGGTTCTGTGTATAATTAGTTTAATTGTTTCTAGTTTGTGTTTCTTGTTTATAATTTTCGTCGTTCCCTTTTTGTTGTTTATTGTGTGTTCCCCTAAGGGTATTCCTATTGTCGACTAGAAAGTTATCTTTGAGAAGTCCGGTCCTCCCTTACCGTCCTGTATGAATTTCACTACTTTCTGTTATTGGATGTCGGGTCTAATGACATGGGTCGTTCCTAGAGTAAGTTTATACTTCCTCTTTAGTTTTCGAAATGTCTGTTCGTTTTCGACTCTCTTAAGTCGTGGTGGTTTGGTCGAGAGGTTGTTTAAGATTTCCTATAAGGGATCTGTCCTTTGTGTTTTTCCCACATATTTGGGCTTGGGGTTTGTTATTTCATTTACCATTACCCTAGTATGAATAGTTATTAATGGAATTCGCATTTACCCAACTTACGGGGTTGGTTTTCCGTTTCTGACCGACTTACCTATGTTTTTGTTCTGGGGAGATATACGACGAATGTTCTCTGGGTGGAGTTTTGTTCCCTGTGTATGTCTGACTTTCACTTCCCGACCTTTTTCTATAAGGTGTGTTTATCTCTGGTTTTCTTTCGTCCTCACCGTTATGAGTATAAGCAATTTTATCTGAAATTTTGTTTCCGACACTTTTCTCTATTTCTTCCGGTGATGTATTACTAGTTTCCCAGTTAGGTTCTTCTTCTATATTGTTAATATTTATATATACGTGGGTTGTATCCTCGTGGTGTTATAAATTCTGTTTACGATTGTTCATACTTTCCCCTTTAATTGTTAATGTGTTATTATCACCCTCTGAAATTATGGGGTGAGTGTGGATACCTGTCTCGTTGATTTGTCTTTTAATTGTTTCTTTGTGTTTGAAATTTACTATGTTATCTGATCAACCTGGATTAACTATAGATATCCTGTAAAGTGGGGTTTTGTTACTTAAAGTGGAAAAGGAGTTCACGAGTGTCTTGGAAGAGGTCCTATCTAGTGTAGGACCCGGTATTTAGATTGGAACTATTTAAATTTCTTTAGCTTTAGTAAGGTTCGTAGAAAAGACTGGTATTACGTAATTCTAATCTAGAGTTAATGTCCTCTTTTTGATCATTTTTGAGGTTGTATACCTCCGACTTGTTGTGTGAAGACTTATTGGTTGTTTAGTACCTTCTTTAGTTTTTTCTTTAGTTTTATACGTATCTTTTATTACTGTTACTTTTGTGTTGTTGGGTTTTGGACACCCTGTGATATTTTCGTCACGATTCTCCTTTCAAGTATCGTTATGTCCGTATGGAGTTCTTTGTTCTTTTTTCAGTTTATTTATTGAATTGAGATGTGGATTTCGTTGATCTTTTCCTTCTTTACCTCTTAGGGTCTCACTCATCTTCCTTTCTTTAGAATTTTTAATCCCGTCTTTATTTACGTTTTCTTTGTTTTCTCTGGTATCGTTTTTAGTTGTTTCGGTTTTCGACCAAGAAACTTTCCTATTTATTTTAACTCTTTAGTAATCGGTCTGAGTAGTTCTTTGTTTCTCTTTTGTTAGTTTAGTTATTTTAATCTTTACTTTTACCTCTCTAGTGTTGTCTGTTGTGTCTTTATGTTTCCTAGTATTCTCTGATGATAGTCGTTAATATACGGTTATTTTACCTGTTGCACCTTCTTTACCTGTTTAAGAATCTTTTCATGTTGAAAGGTTTTGACTTGGTCCTTCTTTGTCTTTTAGAATTGTCTGTGTAGTGTTCGTGCCTTTAACTTTAACATTAGTCTTTAGAAGGTCGTTTGTTTTCGGGTCCAGGTCTGCCGAAGTGTCGACTTAAGGTGGTTTTTAAAACTCTTCTCGATTGTGGATAGGATGAGTTTGAGAAGGTCTTATAAAGTCTCCTTCCGTTGGAAGGTTTGAGTAAGTACTCCGGTGGTAGTGGGACTATGGTTTTGGACTGTTTCTATGATGTTTTTTTCTTTTAATGTCCGGTTATAGTGACTACTTGTATCTACGTTTTTAGGAGGTGTTTTAAGATCGTTAGTCTTAGGTTGTTGTGTAATTTTTCTAGTATGTGGTACTGGTTCACCCGAAATAGGGTCCCTACGTTCCTAAGAAGTTATAGGCGTTTAGTTAGTCACATTAAGTGGTGTAATTGTTTAACTTTTTATTTTTGGTATACTAATAGAGTTATCTACGTCTCTTCCGGAAACTGTTTTAAGTTGTAGGTAAATACTATTTTTGAGAGGTCTTTCGTCCTTATCTTCCTTGTATGGAGTTGTATTATTTTCGATATATACTGTTTGGGTGTCGTTTGTAATAGGAGTTACCACTTTTTAACTTTCGTAAAGGGGATTTCAGTCCTTGTTCTGTTCCCACAGGTGAAAGTGGCGATGATAAGTTGTATCAAGACCTTCAAAACCGGTGTCGTTAGTCTCGTCTTTTTCTTTATTTTCTTTAGGTTTAACCTTTTCTTCTTCATTTTGAGAGAAACAAACGTCTACTGTACTAGAAGATGTATCTTTTGGGATTTCTGAGGTGGTCTTTTAATGATCTCGATTAGTTACTTATATCATTTCAACGTCCTATATTTTAGTTGTGTGTCTTTAGGGAACGTAAGGATATGTGCTTATTACTCTTTCATCTTTTTCTTTAATTCCTTTGTTAAGGTAAGTGGTAACGTTGCTTTTCTTATTTTATGAATCCTTATATAGATGGATTTCTTTGATTTCTGGATATATATCTTTTGATATTTTGTGACTACTTTCTTTAGTTTCTCCTGTGATTATCTACCTCTTTATATGGTACAAGTACCTAGCCTTCTTAGTTTATCACTTTTACTCATGTGATGGGTTTCGTTAGATGTCTAAGTCACGTTAGGGACAGTTCGATGGTCGGTGTAAAAAGTGTCTTGATCTTGTTTATTAAAGTTCTAAACATGCCTTTATGTTTTTTGGAACTTATCGGTTTCGTTAGAACTCTTTCTTCTTACCTTGACCTCCTTAGTTGAACGGACTGAAGTCCGAGATGATGTTTCGGTGTCAGTAGTTCTGTCATACCATGACCGTGTTTCTGTCTGTATATCTAGTTACCTTGTTTTATCTTTCGGGTCTCTATTTAGGTGTGTGGAGACCTGTGGAATAGAAACTGTTTCCTCCGTTCTTATATGTTACCTCATTTCTGTTAGAGAAATTGTTCACCACGACCCTTTTGACCAGTTGGTGAACATTTTCTTACTTTGATCTAGTGAAAGATTGTGGCGTGTGTTTTTATTTGAGTTTTACCTAATTTCTAGATTTACATTCTGGTCTTTGATATTTTGAGGATCTCCTCTTGTATCCGTTTTGTGAGAGTCTGTATTTAGTGTCGTCCTAGGAGATACTAGGTGGAGGGTCTTAAGACCTTTATTTTCGTTTTTATTTGTTTACCCTAGATTAATTTTAATTTTCGAAGACGTGTTGTTTCCTTTGATATTCCTTCCACTTTTCTGTCGGAAGACTTACCGTCTTTTATTATCGTTTACTTCGTTGACTGTTTGTTGATTAGAGTTTTTATATGTTCGTTGAATACGTCGAGTTAAGGTCTTTTTATTTGCTGGGTTAGTTTTTTACCCGGTTTCTTGATTTATCTGTAAAGAGGTTTCTTCTGTATACCTACCGATTGTTTGTGTACTTTTCTACGAGTTGTAGCGAGTAATAATCTCTTTACGTTTAGTTTTGGTGTTACTCCATGGTGAAGTGTGGTCAGTCTTACAGACGCTAGGTTCAGACGTTCATTATTTACGACCTCTCCCACACCTCTTTTCCCTTGGGAGAATGTGACAACCATCCTTACGTTTGATCATGTCGGTGATACCTCTTGTCACACCTCTAAGGAATTTTTTAACGTTTATCTTGACGGAATACTGGGTCGTTAGGGGGGCGATCCGTATGTGTGGCTCCTTTGGTCTTAACTTTCTCTGTGTATATGGGGTTACACATAGTGGCGTGACAAATATTATCGGTCCTGTACTTTTGTTGGATCTACAGGTAGTCGTCTACTTACCTATTCTTTCGACACCATGTATATGTGTTACCTCATAATGAG
>SJYO01004576.1:2281054-2316272 GCA_006410555.1 Capra ibex | reverse complement strand
TCGGATAATATGTCTCACTTCATTCGGTCTTTCTTTTTGTGGTTATGTCATATGATTGTGTATATACACCTTAAATCTTTCTACCGTTACTACCGGGACATACGCTCTGTCGTTTTCTCTGTGTCTACACATCTCGTCTGAAAACCTGAGTCTCCCTCTCCCTCTCCCACCCTACTAAACCCTCTTACCGTAACTTTGTACATATGATAGTACATTCTTTGCTTAGCGGTCAGATACAGGCTACGTCCTATGTCGTACGAACCCCGACCACGTGCCCCTACTGGGTCTCTCTACAATACCCCTCCCTCCACCCTCCCCCCAAGTACAAACCCTCGCGTACATGTGGGCACCACCTAAGTACAGTTACATACCGTTTTGGTTATGTCATAACATTTCATTTTATTTCATTTTTATTTTATTTTTATTTTATGTTATCTTTTTCTATATGTTTTTCTAATTTTTTTTTTCTTTTATTGGTTAGTGCATTCCAATTGGGAGACCACCGTAGTCACCATTTCTTAGACGGACATTCCGTCCTCTGTGTCTAAGCTGGGGACCCAGTCCTTCTGGGGGACCTCCTCCCATACCGTTGGGCGAGGTCATAAGAACGGACCTCTTAGGGGTACCTGTCTCCTCGGACCCTCCGATGTCAGGCACCCCAACGTTTCTCAGTCTGTACTGACTCACTGAATCGTGTGTCATGACCTTTCCCTATTGGTACATCCTTTACGAGACTCAACCCCTGAACGGACATCCCTGACCACTTACAGGAGAGTTCGTCTCGTCACCACACCGGCCCTGCCCCGCCACCCCCCTCCCGCAAGAAGAGGGAAGGTCAGAACGACCAACTTACCTGGTAAACCTGGAAGAACTCCAGGAGAACGCCGGACCTCCGGAACGTACCCTTCGTCCTCCACGAACGAAACGTTTTGTGGAGAGAAACGAAGGTCACTAAGTAGACGTCCTTTTTGTTTTTTGTAGAAAAGGGTTCGGTCGTGATCAATGTAAAAGATCGAAGATGGTTTCGGTCACGGACTCGGCAATGAAATTTTGGTTCGACACTGAACAAGTAAGGAGTGATTAAGGGTCTACCTTCGGCACTAAAAACAAATAAAAGGATTTTTTAAGTGCCTTCCTTAATATTCGTAAGAAACTTTCGACATCTCTACTCAACCCCTACTTTACTGGTGTGCCTAAATTGATCGTTGTAGTAAAAATTTTCATATGGTAATTCACCTCCCTGTGTCACCGCTTACTAGAGGTCGGTGACCCTCTTCCAAGTAAAGTGACCTGCACAGTGAGCCTTACTAAAACACCAATTCCTTGGTAAATCCTCGGTCCATTTCGGGGCAGCGGCACTCGTCGTAATACTAAGTCCCGTGGGTCCCACATAACTTATAAATTAAACTGACTCCTTAACAAACACCACGGTCGACGAGTACGACCTTCCAGCAGATGACGACCCAGTGCAGACTACCACCGCCTCAGCCCCGACCCACCGGGTGCACCGTTGCGTAAAAGAGTCTGTTCATTTCGGTCCTGTCGTCCTCGACGGGGGCGGACCTTGCTCTACCACGAGTCCGACGTCGTCGCTTGCGCTGCGACTCTGGACAAACCAAATCGGGCGCTCGTGACTTCGGGGGTGGGAAGAAGAGTGGGGTGAGGGTCGGTTAGGGAAGAGTAAAAGGTTTAATGCGTCTTCCACGCTGAGTCTCTTCCTTCTCGTCCTGTGCCCCTGGGGGGATCTCTTTCTTTACCGTTGGATGAGGGTCATATGAACGAACCCTTTAGGGTGCCTGGCTCCTCGGACCGCCCGATGTCCAGTACCCCAGCGTTTGTCAGTCTGCACTGAATCCCTGAGAGACCGCGAGTCCAAGACTAGACATTTACCCCCCGGCGGGGACCGAGGTGGAGGTCGGCGGGCCCCCAGCCCCGCACACAGACTGGGCGCGTACCTCTGCTACAAGGCGAAGTACGTCCCGGAGAGCCCCCAGAGGTCTCTGGGGGACGAAGGGAACACACGTTCGACAGGAGGAAGTGTAGGGACTCGACGGTCGTCGACACCGTCCGCGGGCGGGTAAGACTCTCTCGTCGAGCCCACCCGAACTCCCTTTTCGTACAGGAGGGCAGATAGTCTCACATGCACGCACCCCACTCGTCCGACGTCCGTTGTGAACTCTCGTTCCGGGGAGGACCGGAACCCAGGACTTCGGGTGTCGGAGAGGACAGGGGTCTCGGGGAGGAGACACAGCCCCCCTCCCCCTTTCCACCCCTTCCTTCCGACCTCAGCTCCCACCCGTCCTGGTAGGTGGCAGACGTTCGACCCCTTACGTTCGTGGGACACGCCGTTCCGACGAAGGTTGAGGTTTTCGTTTCACGACAGGAAATCTCAATTTTCGTCTCGAATTTTTTTGTTCTCAAACTTTTTACTCTGAAAGTCTGAATTACCTTCCATGAAAAGTTTCTCGACGAGTGAGTCGAGTGTTTAGCTACGGACATCTTGCAAAGACAAAAAGTCTCGCTACAAGACCTCAGGTTTATGGTCACTAAGACGAGGAGTTCGAAGACTACTTCGGTCCGTAACACCCCCACGGGCTTCGACTGGTCTCGACCCAGGGGACAAGTCCCCCAGTCTCCCGTTCTCCGTCTCGGACCCGCCCGACACGTGGGTGACATCGACCTCAGGTCCCAAGTAGATCTGGTCCACAGCCGATTGTTAGTAACAATTAATTTACAACAGTCCCCGACCCGCGCCACGCACGGAGACACAAGACGAGGGTCGGCTGAGTGGACGACCCCCCGGGGCGCTCCGCGACTCCGAGGCCCACTGCCCAGACAAGCACAGCGAACCGACAAAAGAGGTGAAAGTCCGTACAGACTTACAAAGATACTCTTCCCCTCGACTCTAGCTAATGGTACACCTGTCTCTTCATCTCGGACCGGACCTCTGTTGTCTCCTCTTCGTAAAAGATCAAACTTAGTGTGGAGCCGTACGACACGAAAAAAAGACACCCCATGTCCCACCCCGACCGACACCCTGAGACGACCTCCCGTCCGACCGGTGCCCCGAGTCACCTCCTGTCTCCACTCAGGAGGCTCGGACGTAGACGAGGATCCAAGGTCGGATAGGTCGCACTAGGGTTGTCAACACAGTGTTCTTCCGTGAAAATGGCCTCCGGAAGCACACACACACATACATACGTGTGTCCACACGTCCACACACATTCGTGTGTGTACGCAAACATAAACGCACATGTGTACCGACGTGCACATCGACACATCCGTACACAAACGCGTGGAGCACATACCTGCGCACATAAATACACACGTCGGTACCCTTGCGTTAATCCGTCCGTGTCCTCACTCGTGTGTGTACAAGTGTGTACGTGTACGAACGTGTACGTGTCAAACACACCCCGGCAAGTACGTCCAGATACGTAAACACACAGTAATATACTCAGGAACACATTACGAACAACACACACACCTATACATAGACATGTGTACACACGTGTACACGTACAGATACACACGTGTGCACACAGACATATGCACACGTAAACACGTACACACACGTACACACTTAAACACAGGTACTCGTGTACGTGCGCACATCCTCATCTCAACGAGAGGTCCCGGCAGTCTCTCGATCGGTCCGAACGATCCACTGGCCGAGGTTCCCCGTTTGAGCGGTACTTGAACTGCTTACACGAGAAGACTGTTTACCGTTGACTTCTAAATTCACACCTCTGTCGCCAGACACCAGGAGCAGATAGAGAGAAGCAAGCTAATGGAAGGAGTACAATTCGTGTCGCCTCTTCATTCGAACGGGGGACGGAGACGGGGTAGAGGGTCACCCCACCGAGTACACCGACGAGGAGGAACTCGCGGACGGCGTACGGTCCGGGACCCGTCCCGAGTCTGGGGTATATCGGTCGTCGCACCATGGGGTTCTTCCTCGTTCGTAGTGGTGCCCCGTTTGGTTCGTAGTGCCTCTGGATCGCCGACCCGAAGAGTCCCAACCCGGTGACTGGACCTTCGTGAAGGGACGTCGTCCTGGGGTACCCCCAAACACCCTTTGTGTACCGAACAGGGCTGTCTTGGTCGCTCTTCCGGCTCCATCGAGCCCGTCATTCAGTCTACCCATGCACACACCCGTCCCGACGTCGTGGGTCGTCCCAGGGCTTAGTCGGAAACCCACACCAGTCGGGACGACACGGGAGAAGGACCCCCATGCAAGTCGACGGAAGAGTCGTCGATTCTGGAAGCCACACTAGAGAGGACCCCTCGTCGCCGGGGAGACGTGACAGTGTCTCAACCGACACAAACGTCCCTGGGAACCTCTTCCTTTACCGTGGTGTGAGGTCATAAGAACGGACCTTTTAGGGTACCTACCCCCTCGGACCATCCGAGGTCAGGTACCCCAGCGTTTCTCAGTCTGTGTTGACGCGGTGAAGAAGTGAAGTGAAGTGAAGTGAAAGACCTTCCGTCACCGTCCCGTCGGAGAAGAAACTAATCGTCCTAAGTCTCAGGGCTGGTTGTCGACAGTCCTTATGACACCCGTCTCCACCCGTGTGTGTAAGTGAGACAAGGAACGACCTCCCCGACTTTAGGAACCTAGACCTCGGGTTTTCCGGGAGACATCAATGTACTTCGGGGGTCCGGGTCCCCTCCCCGACCCCCACGACGAGTCTCACTCGGGTGGGTCCGGGTGGGGACCCGACCGCGTCCGTCGGGACTGAGTCTTTTCCTACCTGGCAACCGCTCGGGAGGGAAATCCATGTACGAGGTGCCGCCAGACGAGGCGGTAGTTCATAAACAGCCGTAAAGGTCGAACTTTCACAGTGTCGTTTTACGCTACTGGTGGTCGGTAAACCGCGACGAAGAGAGGACCGGGTTGTCGTTGTTAGGGCTCTGACCAAGTAGCCGTCGAGGTGGGACCAGTCTGCGAAGGGCGGGCCACACCCGGACCCCGGGTCGAGGTCGGGTCCCTCGTCGGGGCCGAAACCAAGTACTTCGCTGTGCCCGGACCGAGCGCTCGAACGACCGCAACTGGTCGTCCCGGCGGGACCGGAGGCGACCGACCTGCGAGTAAGTGGTGAACGAGTACAAACCCGAAACCGGACAGACATTCCAAGCGACGAGAGTCTCTTCAGACAACCGTCCACAACCTGGGAGAGGACGAGTGTAAGGTAGACACCAGTTTCCTCCCATTTCTCCCTCTTTCCATAGTCGACGTCTAAGTAAATCTTTTGTTGGGAAACTTAATGTCGAAGCAATCGTGTGACGCACCTTTTCTCCCTAAAAAATTTTAGTTAAACGTTGTAGAATCGGGGACACGGAAGGGGGGTGCTAAGATCTTAGGGACACGTGGTCTTTGGTGGTAGGACTTGAATGGAGCCTCAAAGGAATCTAAACCCCAGATCCTTAACTTCGTTATGACACAAGGTGCCATGGCAAATACTCAATGACTACCGTAGAATAGTTTCATTTAGTGTAGTGAACGTGTCAGTGTGTTAGACTACTACACACAGATAATGGTAAAACAACGACCGTCCCTGTCACGTGTCGGACAGTCTTGGCATACTATCTAGGGTCCCCGTTCTCTCGAACGACTTCTCCGTCCTTTAAGTCGAAAGTTATTTGTATAGTCCAGTAATGTTAAACAAATACTGTCGCCAAGTGAACCTACTATTTTGCTAAAAAACAAAGTAAAACGTCCTGTTAAACTACGGAGGGCGCCTGAAGGGGGGAACGACGCCTCTACGTACGAGGGTGGTACTCATGAGTAGTGAGTCAGGACTGAAACGAGAAAGGTCCAGTCGGAACGTCTCCTGTGACAAAAGTCCCGTGCACCGAGAACAGGTGAAGTCCTCCGACCCCCGGGCCAAGAAAGGTTTGGACACCGTCTTCACCCCGAACCTCGTAAACGACGGAACCGGGTCGACTGGACTCACGGAGGGGAGGAACACCGAGTCTCTCCGGACCTTCGTTCACAGTCCTCACCCTTCGACCACCGGGGACGGGTCGGGCCCCGCGGAGACGAGGGCTCCACCGGAGTGACTCGACCCGTCCCCACCCGTCCCCGCACCCCGCACACCCACCCTCCGTCTCGACCGCCCACCTGTGGTCGACCACTCGCGGAAACCCTACGTCCGTGACCCCACTAAAGGACCAAAAAGACCCTCACGACTCCCGTAGGACCCCCATATCGTCTATAGACCGGAGACTACCCTACTTCCTACCATACCCCAGTCCGGGGGACCCTCCGACACCCCTCAGTAACGGAAATCTTGGCGTCAACCCAGGTCGGATCCCAACGTTTCCCCAAGTCCTTCCCAGACACAGTACAGGCCGTGAGCGGGACACGCAGGACGGGGCCACTGTCGGACCGTCGGTCCGGTTCTGAAAAGTTTTTGTAAATAAAAACGAAAATCGACGTGACCTAGAAACAGCGACGGGTGTCCGAGAAGGGACCAACGCCGTTTGCCCGACGAAGGTCGACGCCACCCGCCCGAGGGGTGACGCCGCCGAAGAGCACCACGTCTCACGTCCGAGGTCCGACACGCCCGAGTCGCGGACACCGAGAGCCCGCGATCCCGTCTCGTGTCACCGACCGTGTGTCGAGTCCGTGCGGTGCCGTACCCCGTAGGGGGACCTGGTCCCTGACCTGGGTACAGGGGCCGTAACTGTCCGCCTAAGAATTGGTAACCCGGTGGTCCCTTCGGGGGTCAACTCCGAAAACAGAGTCACATATAATTTGAGACCCTGAACCACTACCTGTCCCTTCGGACTACACGACGTCAGGTACCCCAGCGTTTCTGACTCGTTGCCTTGACTTGACTTGACTTGGACTCCTTTCTCTGTGACAAAGGTAACAAGAGGGTACAAGAGAGCAGTCGGTACCTTATCAAACAAGTTTGTCGTTCTTAAATTGGTCTAGGACAAGTAAGTTCTACCATTTAAATCAAGGAAGAAACACGGTTCTGAACAGGATTCGAGTATTCTGAGCAAACAGGACTCACTCTGCCTCAAAACGAGGGTCCTTCCCGGTCACATTCGCTGCTCCGACGTCATCAGTCTCGAACCACCAGGTCGCCACAGACGCAACGAGTCCTCGTCCTGACCGGGGTCCAGACCTCCCTAACGAGAAAGAACCTCCTCAACATAGACGCACACACTCCGACACTACCCACCAAGGGTGACCCCCACAAGACACTCACCTTCTCAGGTCTTACTCCGCGACGGGACCCAGACCCAGACCCTTCTCCGACGCCACGGAGATCAGTACCAAGTCTGAGGTCCTCCCCTGCCAAGTTAGACTCGGCGACCCGACCGAACCCGTGCGGAGGAAGAGGCTACCGACACCCGAAAGGGCCCGGTGCCAGGGTTCCGCGCAGCCCTCCTGCACCACGGGGTCCGACAACCGTCATGGGTCACACCCAGTCCGGACACTCCCCAGTCCCGACTACGGGACAGTCTGGGGCCAGTCAGGGAGCGGACCCCAGACAGAGTGGGACGGAACCAAAGGAGTCAACATTCGACCCTTGCAGTCACCGGGTGTAGAGTACCCAAAAAGGACTCCGACTTTACTCCATGTATAACACTTCGCGAACTTCTTCTACGGGCGACGGGCGACTCGCGAGGCCCCTGACTCACGAGACCAAGGAAGAGAAGCTGCACGTACTCCCAGAGTGGACTGGGTCCCAGCGGGAACAGTTCAAAACGACTGTAAGTGAGTAGGTCCCTATACCTGACTCGTGACGACAAGAGTCACTACACAACCGACGGTTCCCGAACCGGTCAGAAAACTTCCTCCCTTCTAATTTACGTAAATAAGTATAAGTATCACTTCGACGAGTCAGCACAGACTGACAAACGTTGGGGTTCCTGACATCGGGTGGTCCGAGGAGATAGGTACCCTAAGAGGTCCGTTCTTATAACCCTACCTAACGGTAAGGTTATAACGGAAACCTCTTAGGAAGAGGTTTCCTAGAAGGGCTACATCCACCGACTTCATAACCTCGAAGTCGAAGTTGTAGTCAGGAAGGTCACTTTTAAGTCCCATCTAACAGGAAAGTTATCGACCCCGAGTTAAGGGGAAGGGTAGTCACACCCGACCCAATGAGTAAATCAAGGTTTCTCAGTTCAACTTTACTGGTGTCCGTTGAGGTGCCCCACTCCGAAGGACAATGTCCTCCCCTTCCTTGGGGTCCAAGGGGGGAGGTAGTAGTGAGGGTCCTGGTGAAGAGGACTGACACCGCACCCCCACCCCAAGGTCCAGGGGTCACCCACAGGGGACTACGGAGTGATCCACTCCCCACCTCACACCCCCTGGGAGTAGTGTAAAGGGACACCAGGGGTACTCTCCTGGTGTCTCCCCACCCCTTTCGTCTCCTATCCTCACGCCCGACCCCCGCCCATCGATGACCTACGACCGGTCTCAAGGGTCGAGAGGATCCAGAGGAGACTGTGGGGGCGTCCCTCCCCTCCAATGACGGGTCCCACCCTCCTTCAACTAGGGGTGGAACCGAAAACGACCGAACCCACTCCCACCTCCACCACCCCAGAAAGGACACGAACCTCTTCTCAACAATAACAGATTGGTAAAAGACGAACAAAATTTTTCATTTTTCGACTTTATATCAACTAAACGTTACAGAACAATCAAGGTTCACGTGTCACTTCACTGAGCCAATGTGTGTGGGGTTCACTTTTCACAGACTGATAAACGTTGGGGTACCCGACATCGGGTGGTCCTAGGATACAGGTACCCTAAAGGGTCCGATCTTACGACCTCACCCAACGGTAAAGGATGAGGTCCCCTAGAAGGACTGGGTCTCTAGTTTGGACCCAGAGGACGTAACGTCCGTCTAAGAAATGGTAGACTTGGTGGTCCCTTCGGAGGATATACACACACACACACACACACACACACACACACACACACATAAGATGGAGTCTAAGAAAAGGTAATGTCCAATGATGTTCTGTGACTTACTCGATGTATCATCCAGGAACAACAAACAAAGAATGGATCATCAAACATAGACGATTAGAGTTTGGGGAGTAAATGGGGAAAGGGATGACGGGGGGGAGACTATTGGTCTTCAAACAGAAGGTAGGACTTCCCGGGAGAAGGACCGGGGATTGGACGTCCCGTCGGGACCTACCCCGAGGGGCAGCGTAGACCGACCGCAAAGGTCCTCTGACCGAGCGAACCACGACTCAAACCTACAGACGTCGTTTGTCCCCAACGTCGGGTAGTGGGGCTACGGGAAGTAGAGATCTCGGGACGTGGCCGGTGGGGACGGGTTACTGTGGAGGAGTGGACCGGAGTTTGGGTCACCGGTCCCGACACCAGTGCGAATCGTCCTCCTGGACGTGCAGAAGATGTAGAAAAACCTACACCTCTAGGAACTCAAAAATTAAAATTAGTAGGTTAAAAAGTGAAGATCCCCAAGATAAAAAAAAAAGGTTGAGACGAGAAACGAAGACAGAAAGAGAAAGTAAAGAAATTTTATAGTCGGCACTAGTCGAAAACGAGTGGACGGAGGGAACCAGACCTACCAAGAGTGAGTACTCTAAATAGAGGAATAAACCTTCTGTTCGACGAGGAGAGGGAGCTGTGACCCCCTAAGAAACTCTCCACACAGCTCTAACTAAAGGAGGTCTCTCCAAGGTGTAAATGGAGAAGAAAAACAGACGACATAACGGTGCTCAGTGGTTGAATTAGATTTAAAGGACACACTTCAAAAACCCTACTTCATATCTCCGTTAAGGCTGTCGTCTGTATATTCGTCCGACCGGATGCCAAAAGTCCCTTAAAAAGAGGAAGGGGGCACATTCCCACCTCTGTTCATGCGAGGGTGACAGAAGACATACACTTCCCACTAAGAACGAATATGAATTACACCTGCCTCGGGAGGTCTCGGGATAGAAGTGGACCCTTCGAGAGAAATCTAAGAGGTCACCAGGAACCCAAAGGACAAACCGGTTGTACAGTTTTATTGTAGTAGGTTTGTGGTAAGACCTCAAAGGGACCACCGAGTCGCCATGTCTTGGGTGGACGGTTGGGTCCTCTGTGAAGTCAGTGACCAAGCCCTTCTAGGGGACCTCTTCCTTTACCGTTGGGTGAGGTTATAAGAACGGACCCTTTAGGGTACCTGTCTCCGTGGACCGCCCGATGTCAGGTACCCCACCGATTTCTTGACTTATGGTGAATCGTTGATTTCTTCCCCCTAAGGGACCACCGAGTCTACCATATCTCAGACGGACGTTATACTCTCTGGACCCAAACTAGGGACACAGTCCTTCTAGGGGACCTCTTTCTTCACCGTTGGGCGATGTCATAAGAACGGAACTTTTATACCTGTCTCCTCGGACCACCCGATGTCAGGTACCTCAGCGTTTCTCAACCTGTGCTGACTCGCTGAAGTGATCGTTGACTTCTTGTCGTTGTCACATGGTAAAATTAACAAGGGTTCTGTTCCGGCTCGATCTCGGACAGGACAGTACGACGACCTCGACCCGACCGTCCACCGCCTGTAGTCTCCACCTGAAACGTCCGAGTCCCCACAGAACTCGTTTCGGACTTCACACCCTGGTAGGTCCCTTGGACCGACCCGGGGAACCGTAACGAGACCCTACTCTCGGACCCTTCTCACCTCTTTCCGAGCCTCTGATCCGCCCCCTCGGACCTCTGGAGTATCCTACCTCCCGGGTCTCTCCGCTATAAGCACTCCGCCCGCCTCCTGAACCTCCGAACCCACCTACAGTCACCCCTTCACGCCTACCTTCTCACTCGGCCCACCCTCGCCCACTCTACGACTCTAGTCCTTCCTTCCCTCCTGGGCCAGCCTCCACGATACGTCTGTGTCCTCACTACCCCTGACTCGTCCACTAATTTGACACCCACTGCACAACAGTCTCCGTCGAGACTCTCAGACCGCTTCGCTACCCCCCTCCGCCCCCTCCCACCCCACTCAGTGTAGGAGGTCCCTTTCTTTTGGACCTCCCTCTGGGGTGGGGCACATTCGTACTCCACTCTCCGTAGACAAACGTGGCCACTACATACCTTTACTGCCTTGTACGGGACCCCCCAATTGGTTCAACTGTCCCTCACGAGATCTCGACCTTCTCTCCACTCCTGGAGTCCCCGACCCGACCTCCCCTGGGGGGTAACGCCACTTTGAGCTCCGGCCCACCAGAATAGAGGTTCTCCCTCGCCCAAGGAACGTCTGACAAGTCTGTGGTGGGGAGAGGTGGAGAGGATCGCCCCGGTCTGCACCCCAGTCACCTCCTACTCCCGTCCCGGCAGGGGAGGAGATGGGGGTGTGGACGGAGACACCTGGCCGGGACCCGACCTAAGACAGATAGGAGAGGGAGTAGAACCTTCGAACAAGTACAGTGAGGGGTGGACGGACCCTGAACGTCAGAGACTCCTTAGGTTCTCACCCGGGAGAACCTAAAGGAAAAAACCTGGAACTCAGGTTCCACAAAAAAGATTGAAAACCGAAAGGACAGAGGGGCAATACTTTGGGTTCAGGACAAGGAGGGGCACGTTCTGTACCTCTTAGTCTCCGGTTCCGCTCCCCAACAGGAGCACTACCCCACACACCGACCCCCTCCCCCTTTTGAGGGTCATCCTGGTCCACCCGAGACGGGAGTCTCGACACTGGTCTCGGAGGACTTGAACAGACTGACGACCTGTCCACTGGCCTCAGGTAGCGATACTCCCCACTCTGGAGTTCTGCCAAACACCTCCGCGGACACCGGAGCGCCCCGGAGTGGAGAAGACCTAAGGCCACTTGGGTCGAGGACTACCAGGTACGCACGATCAGGTCGTCCCGACACACCTGTGGACGAGGGGTCGATCGGTAGACCCAGGTCGTCACCGGCGTCGTCGACGGACCCGGGGGCCGGACCCGACTGGGTGACGGGGTCGGGAGAAGTTCCGTCACCGGACCGTGGCAATGCGACACCAATGCTCTCTCACTCACAGCCCCTGTGTAAGGAGGGGTCCTAAACCCATTGAAAGTGGTACTACCTGCCAAAGGTCTCAGGAGCTACTTTGTGTGCGGGTCCAGACCTCTGATCCCTTGTCTCTTGCTGGACCCGGGACGTCCGAAGAGTTAGGTTCGTTTTTGTTGGAGCTCCTCCTCGCAGAGGAAGTGCAACACCTTAACGCGGGAGGGCCCCCTCTCTTGCCTCCTTTGGAGGCAAGTCAAGTCAACGAGTCCGCACAGGTTGAGAAACACTGGGGTACCTGACGTCGTACGGTCCGGAGGGACAGGTAGTGGTTGAGGGCCTCAAGTGAGTTTGAGTGAAGGTAACTTAGTCACTACGGTAGGTTGGTAGAGTAGGAGACAGTAGGGGAAGAGGAGGACGGAAATTAGAAAGGGTCGTAGTCCCCGAAAAGTTTACTCAGTCAAGAAACGTAGGCCACCGGTTTCCTGACCTCAAAGTCGAAGTCGGAGTCAGGAAGGAAACTTATAAGTCCTGACTAAAGGAAAGCCTACCTGACCAACCTAGAGGAACGTCAGGTTCCCTGAGAGTTCTCAGAAGAGGTTGTGGTGTCAAGTTTTCGTAGTTAAGAAGCCACGAGTCGAAAGAAGTGTCAGGTTGAGAGTGTAGGTATGTACTGGTGACCTTTTTGGTATCGGAACTGATCTGCCTGAAAATAACCGTTTCATTACAGAGACGAAAACTTATGCGACAGATCCGACCACCGTTAATCGGAACCGACACACTGGTCCAGACCGGTCATCCAACCACCTCCACCACAGCGAAGGTCCATCCCAACGTCCACGGTACTCTTGCCGGACACACCTCGGACCCCCCACCCCCCACCCCCACGACGGACGTCACCGACCCCAGAAGTCGGGCAGGTGGGGACCCAATCTGGGGTCGAAAAGACCTGACCGAACAGTCCGAAATATTCGTTCAGGATTTTGATTGTCATAAGGACTAGGCATTCCCGGGAGAAGTAAGGAGGGTATCTCATTCATTCGACACGCAGGAAAAAGATCGGAAAGGAGGAACAAACGAAGACTTTGCAGTGGGCGACTACCTACTTCGGTCCGAAGGCTCCGAATTTACGGGAAGGGACAGTTCAGACACGTGACACTTTGCGTGAGTCAAGCACCTTGAACCAATAAATCAAACAGGACTCCTTTGCTTACAATACAGTCCGTTTTTTAGGTTTTACTAATCTCGTTTACCACCAGAAGAGAATGTCTCCGTTTGTGGAGGTCTTTTAGCTGACTAGGAACTGGCTACACGCACGTCCTTAAGAGAGGGAGCTGAGAGTGGTTCCCTCGAGCGTTCACTCTCTCTCCTTTCTTTTGCGTGGTGCACGAGACTTTACACAAAAAAAGAAAAGGTCCCTTTTAAATCGTCGAGACTACCAATGCGACGAAAAACATTCTTAGAAAAAGTTCCATATTATGTAATCTGAATGGTCTTCGAAGGACGGTGTCGCTCAGACGTATTCCTTCGCTACTAAGAGTAAAATAAATTAAAAGCCGACCTCACTACCGGTCCGATTCCCCTCCTTCACCCTTTATCCTACTATCCCATTATCCCTTCTTAAATAACTCAAGTCCACAGGACTGTAAACGTAGAGTACTTTAAAGGGAAGGACGAAGTCCCTCTTTATTAAAATTTTATGACCCTTCTCATTCGTCGGAAACTCTTTTGAGTTATGTATAAATTTTCACTCAAAGAAAAATTTCGGGACTTGACGATAAACCCCAACTTAATAACCTACTGAGAAAAAGTTTTCGGTTTTAAGGGACCAGTTCCCGTTAAACGAAAAAGACTTCACGAAATACACTTCCATCCTCCGTGCATCTATGATTTTGGAGACGCTTAAGTCCTCTGCCCTTACAACTACTGCTGTACGCGAACGAAACCGGGACCAACCGCCGTCCACACCTTTCACGACCGCGATAAGACCTCCACGAAGACGGAGGACCGGCGACCAGTAGTCCCGCTTCCGGGGTCCCGTCCCTCGAGGGCTAGTAGTCCACGTGTACAACTGAACGGGGGCTGGTCGTCCACGGAAATGGGGGTCCCTTCGAGTCGCTCGTCTCTCTCAACAAAGACTACTCTAGGGACCCTCCTGCGAGGGTCCCGTGTCCCACCGCGGACCCTTCCCGACACCAAGACATTCCGGTCGGAGTGTGGAAATGGACCCGCCCCCGACCGGAGGGACCCCCGTCCGAACCCGCGTCGTCTGATCACTCCCTCGTTCACGTAAGGTCCCCCCCTCCTCGACTCGCGGGGAGGCTCATTGGGCTCCCTTGCACTGAGCCGGTATTTCTGTCTGGTACATGTCGCTGCACCTACCTGGATCTCTACCCGTACGATTCCCTTCATGCAGTCCGTCTCTTTCTGTTCGAGGTGCACTGTAGTGCATGGACAGGATTCAACACTTCACTTACTTATTGAATCTAACCCAAGTAATAGAATCTAAGTATTAAATACTCAGATTTCTTGTCATGTTTACTTGGACAAATAGTTTGTCTTTGTCTGCGCGTCTCTGTCTGTCGGTTGAATGGCAACGGTTTTCCCTTACGATCTCCCCCTATTTGATCCTACTTCCCTAATACGCCGACTGTCTCCGTGTACTAATATACACTTTGTCTACTTGTTCCCCGAGTGCATATCGGGTCCCCTGATGCCTCGAAGGGTCCACCACGATCTCCTTTTCTTGGGCGGACGGTTGCGTCCTCAAGGCAGGGACCCACCCCTGCTAAGGGGACCCCCTCCCGTACCGTTGGGTGAGGGCATAAGAACGAACCTCTTAGGGGGCCTGTCTCCTCGGACAACCCGGTGTCAGACCCCCGGGGTTTCTCAGCCTGTGCGGACTTAGCTGGACCGTGTCTTCCTTTGCCATAGTTATAGGACATCATTGGGTGTTACCTCTCTCATTTGTGTCTATGTGTGTCTATGTGTGCACACGGGCCTGGTGAGGGCGGCGTGTGGGCTTCGACTGTGTCATGACCCTTAGTTGAGACGAGGGCAATTTTTGCTATCTCAACTTGAAGTGTCCAAGTGGATGACCCTCGACGACTGGGGTAAAAAGAAACACCGCAAACGAAGTAAATTCCCGAACACTGACTGTAGAGAGGGGTCGGGTCGGGGAGAGGGGCGATGTTCTCGGTGGTCTGTACTTTAGGCCGACGGGACGGCCCGGGTACCCGACACCGACCGGAACGTCCGGCGTCCGGAACCACCCGTCCCTTCCTCCCATCCGCCAAGGCGAGTCTGCCCTCCCACGACCTCTCCCCCGACCCCGCCAGCCTCCCAGGACCCCCTCTCCCCCCGTCTCTACACTCGTGTGCCTCCCACCAGAGACGTCTGGGACCGGACGACCCCTGGAACGTCGTTTGGGCCCGCGACATAACGCCTCCACGGGAGCCCGTCACGGTCCCGGCACCCGAGTGGAACAATTCCGGGTCGTCGGAGACGACAGAGGGAGACCTCACCTCGGACCAGACACGAGCCGGGGCTCTTTCCGCCCCCGAGACAGACGGCGGGACCGTGGACGACCGGAGTAGGTCTCAGTCCCTGTGTCGCGGAAGGGGCTCGAGCCAGATCGACCCCGGGTGGACACCAGGAGCTTTGTTCCGTCGTCGCACGAGAGACTGGAGAGCCGGCGGAGGGTTGTCACTCCGTAATCTTACTCTTACTTCTGTCTTTTATCGGACCAACCAGAAGACCGGGGGTAAGAGAGTTCGTCGACAAATTAGCATCGCCGACACAACAAGAGGCAGCAGCCACCCACTTTTCGTACGGGCCCAGACGAAGGTCCTCCCGAAGATACGACTAATAAAGTTAAAAGTCAAAGTTACGTCGTAAGAGCGAAAATAAACTTGTCGTCGTGACGAGAGACGGGAGCCGTCTCCCGGTGGGAGCCGTCCGCCACCTCCCGGGACTGGGTGACGTCTGGGTCGACGCGACCTCGGTAATCGTTCAGTTTGTCACCCGAGGGAACTTGGGGGTCGAGAACGCACAGACCTCGTTGAGACACACAAGACACGCTTTCGTTTGTGGTCCCGACCTCACACTGAAGAGGTCGACGGGACCCCAGCCCCGACACTCTCGGACCACAGGACCCATCCTTTGATCAGGAGGCCGAGGACGGGGCCGCCCGAGACCCAGGAAGGGCTAGCCCCCGAGGAAACACACAACACTCGTCGACGAGACAAACCGTTGTCCGGTCCTGGACCGACCAGACGAGAAGTCCAGGAGGGGGGAGTCCGGAGCGGGTCCTCCGTTACCTAACCGGTAGGTTGGTGGGGTCGTGGCCCGGGGTCCTCGGCCACCCGTCTTACATCAGTACCAACATCCGTGGACACGAAATTCGGATACCTGAGTAAAGAGTCGACAAGTGAAACCTCGTTTACAACCCGACCTGAGTTTTAATTAACCACTACAAAAGCCCTTTCAAACCTGACCTCTAAGACTCCCCCGACGCCACCCAAGGATCAATTACAGAAATAGGGTAAGTGATCAGACGGAAGAACCCCGGAAGACGTACAGGACCGAGTCTCCGACCCGACACCCCGAGGTCCCCCGACCCACGAATACGAAGTGCTACCCTCCTCCACACCCCTCGGTCGGAACCGACCCCGACGGTAACCCCTCCCTGGATCGTCTGTAGTAGGGTCCTCTCACCACTGGCGATCTACCGGTTCCTTCCTGTCGGAGGTCCTACGACGCATCAAACACAGGAGGGGGAGGACCATCGCCTGTTCTCCCCGTCAGACGATCGTGACGGGGGTCCCGACGCACCAAGACACGGACCTCCTCCCTCACACCATGGAAGGGCGACCCTCTTACCGCAACCGCACTTTGGACCTGTTTATGCCGAAATGACGAGAAATCGTCCCATTGTTAACTTGAGAAGTCCATCTTAAAGATCTTAAATCTCAAAGTCATATAAGTCTTCATTTCAGAATAAAATAAAAACGTGGTCCTTTGACTAATGTTAATACACTGACAGAATTGCTACTGGCTAGTGTGTAAGATCGTAGTTCGGGAAAGAACTGTATCAAGGGTAGAGACTCGAGTCCAAATACTAAAACAGTCACTGTTACTAGTCAGGAATACATGGAATTCCTTTGCGTTTTATATCGTAGAATCCTAGGTGGAATAATTGTGCGCAGAAATGACCAGACCAGTCTCCGACGAGTGGTGTGTGGACAGAGGGAATTGGTGTTCGAGGTGAATGGGTCGTGAAGTCCCAGACACCGAAAACTTTCTAGAAATTGACAAAGGGTCAGTGGTTACATCGCACCACTAGATCTCCCCTCTGAGGCCCCAGTCTAAGAAGGCCAAGTGACGGCGGGGATGAGTCGGTGCTGTGCTCCGGCGTCGTCCGAAAGCAGACATGGAGGGTAGACACTGAACACGTCACGCCAGTACGATTGTGAACACTGAGCTTCGGAATGACATTCCTATTTCACTCGATTGTGTACGTCTCACGAGTCCGGTCACAGGTTGTGCCACCTGTGAATTATTATCTAGGACTGATAATCCCGCCCCCGGTTTTCAGGGGTAGTATGTATGCTAAGAGATCTGACTGCAGACTTTTGACTTTCGAACCTCCACTCGGGTCGTTGACGTCTCTAACGATTGCACAAGGGTGTGGACCCCCACCGACTGCTCCGAACCTGGTTGACGGCTCTTGCCAATGCTCTCAGTCTCCTTCTCAGACCTTTAAGGTAGACTTTCGTGCCCCCTGGACAGTCCCAGGTCCCCTCCTGTCTCTGAGTCTCACTACTTGGACGTCAGACCCCGGCGAAACTGGACCCCCACAGACGTCGAAGGCTTACACACCAACGTCGACGACCCTTCTTCGGTCCGTTCAAAGGTGGTCCACGACACCCGACCCTTTGGTTTCGCGTTTCAGGTCAAAACTATCGCCTTCCTAGCCCAGTACCAGAGGTCCTGTTCGTACTTTCTCGATATACTTTCATAACTTACTTTGATACCCCTGAAGGGTCCACCCCGATCACCATTTCTTGGGTGGACGGTCCTCTGCATCTCTGTGCCCAAGTCAGGGACCCAACCCTTCTAGGGGACCTCTTCCTGTACCGGTGGACGAGGTCATAGGGACGGACCCTTTAGGGTGCCCATCTCCTCGGACCACCCGACGTCGGGTACACCAGCGTGTCTCAGCCTCGTGTGTTATTCAGATTCTCTACCGTGTTCTCCCTATGCCTTTCTCAGTCCCGTCTCTCTTTCGGTTGTTGACTTGAAGGGACCACCGAGCCTACCGTTTCACAGACGGATGTTACACCCGTTGGTCCCAAACTAGGGACCGAGCCCTTCTAGGGAACCTCTTCCTTTACTGTTAGGTGAGGTCACAAGGACGGACCTTTTAGGAGACCTACCTCCTCGGACCATCCGACGTCAGGTACCCCAGCGTTTCTGTGTTGACTCGCTGAAGTGCAAGTGAAAGTCCTTCGGTCGCCACCCCGACACGTAAATAAGGTCTATCTAGACGGTGGGACCCGAAGCCTCACTCTGGACTTTACAAACGTTGAGTTCGTTTTCGCTTTCGCCTTTCTCCTCAGGTGCACCTGGTCGAAATGTGGTGGAGTCGGAGACTGACCTATGGTCCACTGACTGTCACTGGTGGATTTCTTCTTCTTTCCTGTACGAGACGTTTCGTTCGCTGTAGTAATTTTACGAGAGACGACAAAAGAGTACACGTCTTAAGATGTAAAGTCTTTTTCGTACATGTGTCTCGTCGGTCGCATGCTCCTCTATTCTGTATTTCTTTTTAGTCTTCCTACCTTTCGTTTGTTTCGTCTATACGGACCGTAGGTCCTTTGTCTCACTAGTCTTTGCTATCGCAATAGTCTACGTCTTAAATTCTCGGTGTGAACTACAGAATTGTGTTTATTTTCTAGCCTTACTTTTTTTAACTGTGTCCCAATCCTTAATAATTTTTTTCCTTTTACTAACTAAGGTCTTGGTCTTACAGGTCTTTCACGTTAATTGGTAGTCCCCAACTCAAATTGTCGTGTAGTCTGTGCACTCCTTTCCTGGTCGTTGGGGCTCTCGTCCAGCCGTCTTGTGTAGGTCTGACTCAGTGACTCTCTGTTTTCCCACCTTCTTTCATTAAGGGGTTCGCCGTTTTATAATCCTCCTCGGTCTCCTCTTTCCCTCCTCCTGACCGACTTATGACCGTGAAGGAGTGCCGACTTCTCTATTATACTATTTTGACCCCGAGTCCTCTGTTCGCGCCTTTATTATTTTCTGCGATTCACTGCTTGAGTCCCTCGTAATAGTTTCACTCCGTTTATATTTTCGTCGGCGTTGATTCGTGTGGCATCGTTTCGACGATCTTTTTTTTTCTTCTTAGAATGTTCCTCGGGTTTTGCTGGAGGGGAGAGTTGTGTGTTGAAAGTCTCTTGGTTTCTATTCTGACTGTCGACTGAAAATTTATTTGACTACTTTGACTACTTTGAGTCTATTGTCGTTCTTTATTACAAATTACGTGAGTTCCTTTTATCGACGGAGGATCTGGAGATATTCGACACTGTTGTAGAAACTTTTTACTTCCGTTTATTTCTAAAATTCTCTTCACTTTTTAGTTGTCTGTGTTGTCACCCCCTTTACGTTTCATAATAATATGTTCGTCTCTTTTCACTAGGGTCCACCCTCAAACCCCTATCTCTTTCCTGAACCCTCGTTTGTCTCGTCATAAAATCTTTGATGTTCATCTCGAGGGGATACTAGGTCGTTAGAGTGACGACCCGTATATAGACATCTTCTGTTTGTAAGATTAAGCTTTTCGAGGTACGTACAGGCACAAGTGTCGTCGCGATAAATGTTATAGGTTCTACACCTTGGTTGGATTTACAGGTGACTGTCTACTTACCTACTTCTTCTGCACTCTATGTGTGTGTGTGTGTGTGTGTGTGTGTGTGTGTGTGTGTGTGTGTGTATATATAAGTCACCTTATAATGAGCCGGTATTTTCTTACTTTATCACCGTAAACACAGTTGTACCATCTCTAATAACATGATACACTTCTCTCAGTCTTTCTCTTTCTATGTATGGTATGCTATAGTGAATATACACTATAGATTTTATACTGTTCTTCACTTAGATAGACGTTTGATCTTTGTCTGAGTGTCTGTTCCTCTTCTCCGAACACCAACGGTNAATGTTATAGGTTCTGCACCTTGGTTGGATTTACAGGTGGCTGTCTACTTACCTACTTCTTCTGCACTCTATGTGTGTGTGTGTGTGTGTGTGTGTGTGTGTGTGTGTGTGTGTGTGTGTGTGTGTATATAAGTCACCTTATAATGAGCCGGTGTTTTCTTACTTTATCGCCGTAAACACAGTTGTACCATCTCTAATAACATGATACACTTCTCTCAGTCTTTCTCTTTCTATGTATGGTATGCTATAGTGAATATACACTATAGATTTTATACTGTTCTTCACTTAGATAGACGTTTGATCTTTGTCTGAGTGTCTGTTCCTCTTCTCCGAACACCAACGGTTCCCTCCCCCACCCCTTCCTTCCCGACTCTCACACCAGCGACTCGTTTGCACTCTCAAGACACACGTCCTACTCGTCTGTCGTTCCAGGAGGGCACCTCGTGTCTCTTGATGTCGGTTGTAGGATACCACTCGGCGGTCCTTTTTCTTGCGTGTTCTCCTATGCACATACACACACATTTCCTTAGCGGAACGATATGTCGTCTTTAATTGTGTTGTAACGTTTAATTGATATAAAGTTATTTTTTGCACCAAACAAATACTGGTCTGTAGTACGGAGTCTGAGGTGACGACTCGGAGGAAAACCTTTGCGGTCGCAACTACCTGTAAATCCAGCGAAGGTACAGAGCCGATAACATTTATCACGTCGATACTTATGTCCCCACACACACAGAAAGACTTAAGCCTAAAACAGACTGATAGAAGGGTCCTCACCCTAACGACCTAGTATGCCATTAAGATACAAATCCAAAAAAACTCCTTGGAGATATGACAAGGGGTATCACTGACGTAGTTAAATATAAGGGTAGTTGTAACATCTTCCCAAGGGAAAAGTGGTGCAGGAGAGGTCGTAAAAATGAACGTCACAAAAATTACTACCGACAAGACTAGTCACACTCTACCAAATCTAAACGTAAAGAGATTATTTTTCGGTAACGTTTGGATCTGTATAGTTTGGATCGTATAATTTCTCGTCTGTGTAGTGAAAAGACTGTTTCCAGGTAGATCAGTTTCGATACCCAAAGGGTCACCAGTACATACCTACACTCTCAACCCCGTATTTCTTCCGGCTCGTGGTTTCTTGACTACGAAAGTTTGACACCACAACCTTTTCTGAGAACTCTCAGGGAACCTGACGTTCCTCTAGGTTGGTCAGGTAGGATTTCCTTCAGTCAAGACTTATAAGTGACCTTCCTGACTACGACTTCGACTTTAAGGTCAGGAAACCGGTGGACTACACTTCTCGACTGAGTAACCTTTTCGGAGACTACGACCCTNTACCCAAAGGGTCACCAGTACATGCCTACACTCTCAACCCCGTATTTCTTCCGGCTCGTGGTTTCTTGACTACGAAAGTTTGACACCACAACCTCTTCTGAGAACTCTCAGGGAACCTGACGTTCCTCTAGGTTGGTCAGGTAGGATTTCCTTCAGTCAAGACTTATAAGTGACCTTCCTGACTACGACTTCGACTTTAAGGTCAGGAAACCGGTGGACTACACTTCTCGACTGAGTAACCTTTTCGGAGACTACGACCCTTTCTACCTTCCGTTTTCCTCTTTCCCCACTGTCTCCTACTCTACCGACCTACCGTAGTGGCTGAGTGACCTGTACCTAGGCTTGTTTGAGGTCCTCTGTCACCTCTTGTCCCCCTGGACCGCACGACGTCAGGTACCCCACCGTTTGTCAGTCTGTGCTGAATCACTGACTTGTTGTCCCTAATAACATTACTACGACTCAATTCATAAAAAGTACACGGACAACCGGTAGACATATAAAAGAGACCTCCTTACAGATGAATCCTTTCTGTCAAAAATGAAATTATTAGAATTTAAATAAGTGTGTATAATCTATTTACGGACATAAGGTAAAGGTCATATTCCAAAACCTCAAAATTTCTTATCTAAATAACCCATTAAGACCCATCGACTCCGTTACTACTGACGTATTTAACTTTTGTAGGTTATATAGGGACACACGGGGTTCTTTTCCTTTCTTCTTATTCTTTGTCTCGACACGTTTCGGTCACAGGAGTCGTATTGAATCTTCTGCCCCTCCCCAGCTGACAGTTTTCAGGACATTAATCCTTTGCTAGGGACTCACGTCACTCGACTGAGGGTGTGAGAAGTGCGGAAACGTTTCGTATTCGGGTCGAGTGTCTCGTCTCCCTGGACCACCACCCAGACTTGAGCTAGATTTCGGCGACGACCTTTCTCTTTCAGTGAGAGTCATACTTTTATGTTTCGAAAAGCGAGCTAGTTTCATAAACACTGTCTCTTCTCTGAATCGTCACACGGGACCTACACGTCTCCGTCGGAACTCTCGATTTACGAGACCCTTCTCACTCCCCAATTGTCCTCTCCACGGGATACTTATGTTGTGTGTTTCCCTCTTCCTTCGGTTCCCTCAGACCCTAGGACGCACTTTTTTATCTATTTTCCGTACGCGAGGAAAGAGGTGTTTCTCTTTTGTTAGGTAAGTCGTCTCCGGGTGTGAAGTGGTGTGACTGTCGTTTGTCTCTCCGTTGATTCTCAGAACATTTCGGGAGATTTAGGAGTGGGGACCGAAGTATTTACGCCTCCGTGTCTAATAGACATGTTTCGATGATTTTTTCCTTTATTTTGTGCCCTGAAGTTTGTTAGTTACTTTTATTCTGGTCGATTTTTCTATACTCGTTTCTACTGGAGATTTTGTTTTTACTTCTGACAACATTGACGGTTTTATTTGTTTTGTCTCCACTTTCTCGTTTCTTTTGTGTAGTCAATTTATTGTTTTGTTTTCGTTTGTGTCATACATGTCATTAATTCTCAAAGTTTATTACTCAATAAAGTCGTTCGCCACACCCCCGTTAACCTGCAGGTACACGTGCTTCCGTGTAAGTCTGGAAACAGTGTTGTGAATGTTGAGCAGACTTCACCCAGTATCTCGCTTTATAGTCTAGATTTTAGTGTCTTCAAAACTTTCTTTTAAAATTCCCTTTACACAAGTACTGGAACCCAATTCGTCTCTAAAGAACCTATTTTACGGTGTGTGTGGGGGATACTTTCTCCTTTACTTTCGACCTGAAAATTATTTCAGTGGAGTTTGTGTGGTCGTTCATTTGTGTGTGTGGCGTCACCGAGCTCCCGTCGTCTACTATGTTCGTAGCTGCCCGCACTTCTGCCTCCTTCTGGGGCGGCCCGACCACCGCTCCCGTCGCGACAGTGACGAAACCTTGTGCCAAGCGGACAACCAATCTTTCGGTCTGTGCATAGGTGGCACTCTGGGGTGTCAAGACGAACAGCCATAGGTAGGTCCTCTTTTCTGCTGTATACAGGTGCACTGCGGAACATGCACTCACAAAGACCATCGCAGTGAGTATTTTCGGTCTTTCACGATGTCTGGGGTTAGAGATGGTCGACCGCTTGTCCATTCGTCTCACACTATGCACAAGTTACAAGTTTTCCTTCCTCCTTTCTGTGTGACCAGGAATGATGTTATGTCTACTCAGAGTTATTGTAAGAAGATTTAATGTTTTCTGTCCACCAGGGTAAATATACTTCATAGGTCTTTTCTATTTAGGTACCTCTATCCTCCATCTAAGCATCAACGGAGACGAATAACGAAAAGTCAGTGAGTCAGTACGGGTTGAGAAACGCTGGGGTTCCTGACGTCGTGTAGTCCGAAGGGTAGGAAGTGGTAGAGGACCTCAGACGAGTTTGAGTACAGGTAACTCAGTTACTACGGTGGGTTGGTAGAGTAGGAGACAGGAGAAGAGGAGGACGGGAGTTAGAAAGGGTCGTAGTCCCAGAAAAGGTTACTCAGTCGGGAAACATAGTCCACCGGTTTCCTAACCTCGAAGCGGAAGTCGTAGTCAGGAAGGTTCCTTATAAGTCCTAATTAAAGGAAGTCCTAACTGTCCAAACTAGAGGAACGTCAGGTTCTCTGAGAGTTATCAGAAAAGGTTGTGGTGTCAGACTTTTACGAGTCAGAAGAAATACCAGGTTGAGAGTGTAGGTACGCACTGATATCCTTTTTGGTATCGAAACTGATATGTCTGGAAACAGTCGTTTCATTAGAGAGACGAAAAATCATACGACAGATCCAAACAGTATCCATAGTAAAGTTTCTCGTTGACGGAAAATTAAAGTACCGACGTCAGTGGTAGGCGTCACTAAAACCTCGGGTTCTTTCATTTCAGACAGTAACAAAGGGGTAGATAAACGGGACTCTACTACCCTAGTCTACGGTACTAGAATCAAAAAACTTATAACTCAAAATTCGGTCGAAGAAGTCGGAGAAGAATGTGATCGTCTCAACGGAGACGATTCACACCTTTATCACTCACTCAACTTTACCCGTACGTCAAAACTCCCATTACCTTTATAAACTCTTGACCTAACACCGTAACTAGTCTATCACGACATTCAACTGATTTTTAGTAACTCAAAATGTGAAGTTCACACACTTATACACTACACGTTGAATATAGAGTTATTTCGACGGTTTTTATTATACTGTCTCAAATTTGGTTTATATAGTCAGAATAGACTATATTTATCCACTTACCCAAATTGAGTGGTATATTCTCTTTTACTAAAAGTTAAACGAAGTCTTTCTTTCAGAGTTTATACTCGACTTTTCGTTCTCTGTAGGGATTTCGAAGTACCGACTACTCTCACTACTACCCACGTCAGTACCTTTGTTTTATTTCAGTAGTCTGGACCTCTTAAGGTTTGTGTTTCGTAATCTACAATTTTTTTTTTTTAAATGACGATTTTCAGTGACAACTGTTACTTCAGTAGTAGTAATACTTATAAGTAAAAGACTTGTCCATCTGTCGATGGAAATTTCCCGTTTTCGATCTTCTCTGAGTTCCTCTGAATGTATCTGTTCCTTCTCCGACTCTACAGTGAGGGTCCTGCTCTATTTCTCCACTACTACGTCAATCTTACATCTCCTGGATTTGTCGTAGCAGTCGTTCCATCGAAAAACCTGTACCATAACATTAAGTGTGATAATATTAGTAATTGTGTATAAGTGTATTTTGCGTGTACTTTACAATTGTTTTTGACTGGCGAACAGTCCGACGCCTCTTTTGTCATCACTCAAGGGACCTCGTGCTAACAGTGTTTCTTGTAAGAGACTACTGTTACTTTACTTTCATGTCTCGTTCGTCTTTCCCCGGGAAGGTAGTCCGTTGAGTTTGCGCTCATTGAGACCTTAATGTCCTCTTAAGTTTGGTTTTAATGTTTCAAGTAATTTTTTACTACTACTTTTGTGCGACATAGTTTTAGAAACCAAATATAAATTTTGGTACTAGTCTCCTTTGTATTTCGGAATTTATAGAACCATCTACTTTTACTTTCCTACTTTTCTTTCCTTAGTTATAAAAAAAAGGTCTTTCGATCCTTTCCTTGGTCTTTCATTTGGTTTTTTAACTTACCTTGTACCTTCTCCTTCCGTCTTTATTCGTCTCAGTCTATAGTGCAATTCCTTTACTACAGTATGATATTCCTAAAAAAAGGTAATTAAGTTACAACCATATTATGACTTCTTAGGTAATTATCTTATGTCATATATAATTACCTAGATTCTCCCTTTCTGTACCAAAAAAGGAATCTACGACCTGCTCAGAATCTTTTAAATTAGTTAAGTCAACGAGTCAGTGCAGGCTGAGAAACGCTGGGGTACTTACCGTCGTGCGGTCCGAAGGGACAGGTAGTGGTTGAGGACCTCAGGTGGGTTTGAGTACGGGTAACTCAGTCATTACGGTAGGTCGGTAGAGAAAGAGACAACAGGGGAAGAGGAGGACGGGGGTTAGGGAGGGTCGTAGTCCCAGAAAAGGTTACTCAGTTGAGAACCGTACTCCACCGGATTCATAACCTCAAAGTCGGAGTCGTAGTCAGGAAGGTCACTTGTGGGTCCTGGTTAGAGGAAATCCTACCTGACCAACTTAGAGGAACGTCAGGTTCACTGAGAGTTCTCAGAAGAGGTTGTGGTGTCAAGTTTTCGTAGTCAAGAAGTCACGAATCGAAAGAAGTGTCAGGTTGAGAGTGTAGGTATGTACTGGTGACCTTTTATGTATCGGAACTGATCTGTTTGAAAACAACCGTTTCATTATAGAGATGAAAAATTATACGATAGATCCAACCAGTATTGAAAGGAAGGTTCCTCATTCGCAGAAAATTAAATTACCGATGTTAGTGGTAGACGTCACTAAAACCTCGGGTCTTTTTATTTCAGACGGTGACAAACGTGACAAAGGGTAGATAAAGGGTACTTCACTACCCTGGTCTACGGTACTAGAATCAAAAGACTTACAACTCAAAATTCGGTTGTAAAAGTGAGAGGAGAAAGTGAAAGTAATTCTCCGAGAAATCGAGGAGAAGTGAAAGACGGTATTCCCACCACAGTAAACGTATAGACTCCAATAACTATAAAGAGGGCCGTTAGACCTAAGGTCGAACACAAAGAAGGTCAGGTCGCAAAGAGTACTACATGAGACGTATCTTCAATTTATTCGTCCCACTGTTATATGTCGGAACTGCCTGAGGAAAAGGATAAACCTTGGTCAGACAACAAGGTACACGTCAAGATTGACAACGAAGGACTGGACGTTTGTCTAAAGAGTTCTCCGTCCAGTCCACCAGACCATAAGGGTAGAGAAAGTCTTAAAAGGTGTCAAATAACACTAGGTGTGTCAGTTTCCGAAACCGTATCAGTTATTTCGTCTTTATCTACAAAAGACCTTGAGAGAACGGAAAAGCTACTAGGACGTCTACTCCCGTTAGACTAGAGAACAAGGAGACGGAAAGGATTTTGATGGAACTTAAAGACTTTCAAGTACCAAGTGCATAGCGACTTCGGACCGAACCTCTTAAAACTCGTAATGAAATGATCACACACTCAACCCACGTTAACACACCATCAAACTCGTAAGAAACCGTAACGGCAAGAAACCCTAACCTTACTTTTGACTGGAAAAGGTCAGGACACCGGTCACGACTCAAAAGGTCTAAACGACCGTATAACTCACGTTGTGAAAGTGTCGTAGTAGAAAGTCCTAAACTTTATCGAGTTGACCTTAAGGTAGTACAGGTGATCGAAACAAGCATCACTACGAAGGATTCCGGAGGGACTGAAGTGTAAGGTCCTACAGACCGAGATCCACTCACTAGTGTGGTAGCACTAATAGACCCAGCACTTCTACAAAAAACATGTCAAGAAGACACATAAGAACGGTGGAGAAGAATTATAGAAGACGAAGACAATCCAGGTATGGTAAAGACAGGAAATAGCTCGGGTAGAAACGTACTTCACAAGGGAACCATAGAGATTAAAAGAACTTCTCTAGAGATCAGAAAGGACAAGACGACAAAAGGAGATAAAGAAACGTAACAAGTGACTCCTTCCGAAAGAATTGAAAGGAACGATAAGAAACCTTGAGACGTAAGTTTACCCTTATAGAAAGGAAAAGAGGAAACGAAAAGTAAAGAGAAGAAAAGTGTCAATAAACATTCCGGAGGAGTCTGTCGGTAAAACGAAAAAACGTAAAGAAAAGGTACCCATACCAGAACTAGGGACAGAGGACATGTTACAGTGCTTGGAGTAAGGTATCAAGTAGTCCGTGAGATAGATAGTCTAGATCCGGGAATTTAGATAAAGAGTGAAGGTGACATATTACAAATCCCTAAACTAAATCCAGTATGGACTTACCAGATCACCAAAAGGGATGAAAGAAGTTAAATTCAGACTTAAACCGTTATTCCTCAAGTACTAGACTCGGTGTCAGTCGAGGGCCAGAACAAAAACAACCGACATATCTCGAAGAGGTAGAAACCGACGTTTTCTATATTAGTTAGACTAAAAACACAACTGGTAGACCACTACAGGTACACATCTCAGAAGAGAACAAAAAAAAACCTTCTCCCACAAACGATACTGGTCACACAAGAGAACCGTTTTGAGATAATCGGAAACGGGACGAAGTAAGGCGTAAGGTTCCGGTTTAAACGGACAATGAGGTCCACAAAGAACTGAAGGATGAAAACGTAAGGTCAGGGGATATTACTTTTCCTGTAGAAAAAACACACATTCAAGATTTTCCAGAATATCCAGAAGTGACTTGGCAAGTTGAAGTCGAAGAAGTCGTAATGACCAACCCCGTATCCGAACCTAGTGACACTATAACTTACCAAACAGAACCTTTACTTGTCTCTAGTAAAACAGCAAAAACTCTAACGTAGGTTCATAACGTAAAGCCTGAGAAAACAACTGGTACTACCGATGAGGTAAAGAAGATTCCTTAAGGACGGGTATCATCATCTATATTACCAGTAGACTCAATTGAAGTGGGTAAGGTCAGGTAAAATCAAACGACTAAGGATCTTACAGCTACAAGTCAGAACGGTAGAGGACAAACTGGTGAAGGTTAAACGGAACTAAGTACCTTGACTGTAAGGTCCAAGGATATGTTATAACGAGAAATGTCGTAGCCTAGAACGAAGATAGTGGTCAGTGTAGGTGTCGACCCACAACAAAAACGAAACCGAGGTAGGGAAGTCAGAAAGACCTCAATAAAGAGGTGACTAGAGGTCATCGTATAACCCGTGGATGACTGGGCCCCTCAAGGAGAAAATCATAGGACAGTAAAACGGAAAAGTGTGACAAGTACCCCAAGAGTTCCGTTCTTATGACTTGACCAAACGGTAAGGGAAGAGGTCACCTGGTGTATTTTTATGAGTTCTTTCATCTTTGACTGTCCGTGAAATGATTGTACTATTTTATATATATGAAATCACGATGTCGTACATTGAATGACTCGTCCCTCTCTAGAGGGGTTTACTTGTCCATTTCTACGGGTGTGAGAGGTGGTGACAAGTCGTGACCTGGTCTCCACTCCACAATTAACACGGGAATTTCTATACGTTTCTAAAACTGGAACATTTCGTTATTTCCGTTTAATTTTGATGTGGCCCCATGTAAAGAGAGAATTACCTACCCATTTTCACTTTTATTTATAGAGTGAGACGACCGTTCCAACACCCTTGTATAAAACGACTACCCTTACATTTAAAAACATGAAAATACCTTCCCTCAAATCGTTTTCGACTTTTTTTAAGTACAAGAAAAAAACGGGGTCATTAGAGGTAAGATCTTTAAATGTGACTACTATGTGAAGGTTTTTATATTTTCGTGTAAATGTTACGTTAGGGACATTAGTAACAAACGTTAATATTTTATACCTTTCGTTGGATTTGCGAGGATGTATCCTCCCACCGACTTATTAGGGACTGCATACGATTGGTACTTCATAAACGATATGTCGAAATATTTTATTACTCTCTCCACAGATATTTGACCATACCTTAGTATAGGTCCTGTATGATAAGACACACCCCTTTTTCGTTTCACGTCTTCCGACGTCATACGACAACAAACACATTCATTCTTTCCCCCGTTAATCCTTTTGTATGTACACAAACAAGTAAACGCTTTGTCTGGTTGGTGTGTGTGTTTCTTTCCGTTACGCCTCTGGGGTCTCGACCCCGGAGGGGTTCACCCACCCTGACCCGCTTTCGTGTCCTTCTTTCCCCCCGTCCCCCGACGATACAGAGACGCAGGTAGAGTGACAACGGTCGAAGCCTTGGTACAACATAAAACGACGAACCAATTCCCTTGTCAGTTTAGTTGTTCCTGCCACCCACCCCGTTAGACCTTGCCTTGTCTCCTTTTTATTTGACTAAACGAAACGTCCTCCTTCGCGTGTGGGGGTAGTCCCGTCCCGCTCCCCGTGCGCCCCCAAAGTGGGCCACCGAAGACTTGTCTCGGAGACCGAAGAGGTAGGAATTCCTGTTTTTGGACGGTGCAACCTGGAGACACGGCCACCCGAATAAAGAGTGTCTCCTGATCGTACCTGCTCGTCGTCGTCAAGATTCCGATGAAGAAAATCCTAGACCCCTATTCCTAGTCCCTTATACGGCACCCCGAACTACGACCTCTTCTCTTTGTCTTCTATCTCTCCCCCGTCTTCCTTGACCCTCGGTGAACCCGTCCACATCTGTCCACCCGAAACTCGCCGCTTCGACCGCGAACGGACACCACAAACGCCGGCGTCGTAGTGGGTCGGGAAAAGTCCCCCCGTCCCCCGACCCCCCTCCACCTTAGATACGACTACGAGGGACTCGTCCCGCTTCCGCGACCGGGGGAGACAGGCACCAGACCCGTGGAACTACCGTCAAGACCCACAAGCGTCCCGACGTCCGAGGGTCTCGAGGACCGAGGGCGGAAGGACGTCATGACTCGGGCAACCGTAGAGACACGAACGAACACAGGACCTACGTCCCGAACTGTTCACCCCTCTTATTCACCCATTTGCACGGACTCTGCGAGTCGTGGCGCAGACCGGACCCCACTTCAAGAAGTAATTACTCGAAAATCATAATAACGAAAAGGAAAAAGAAAAAAAAAAAAATTAGTCGCAAAAAATTAATAAGTTCCCGTTCTTGATCACAAACCCAACGACTCCATTGGTCGAGACGAAATAGAGAAAAGTTTGACAATGAAGACCCTGGGATTGAGTCGAGGAGAGTCCCAGGATCCTCCAGAGGCACCTCGACAAACGTCCTCAGACCTGAGTGCCGAGTTAGACTACCACCAAACCTTCCCGCTCTGAGATAAAAGGAACTCGTGTAGTTAGAGAGTCTTCCGACTCACTCCTCCATTTAAACTTTGCAACCCGGACCGTCAACTGTTCGTTTAGGACTCACGCAAACCCGACGTCACGACTCCGTTCGGACCCCAATCCTGGTCCACCCCCACCCCCCGACAGAGAATATGTGTAGATCTACACATATTCTCTGTCAAAGAGGTGTTTCTCTTTTGTTAGGTAAGTCGTCTCCGGGCGTGAAGTGGTGTGACTGTCGTTTGTCTCTCCGTTGATTCTCAGAACATTTCGGGAGATTTAGNGGTCCCGTGTGTCGGCCGGTAACACAGACTTTGCACCGTTGTGTGGGAGGAGGGGGTCGGAAGGGGAGGACTCTTCGTCCACGACGACCTGATTTTATCCGTAGTTCTTTGCTAGTCTTAAACCCTTTTTATGACAGGGTTGGAGTGGTACATCTATATTCGTGCCAGATGTAAAAGTCGACAAAGTCAGTAAAGAACCGGTTGTCTCGACAAAATAAAGTATTTTTATTGATTTCTTATACTAAATTTAAAGACAAGTAGAACATTGTCAAATAGTATTCGTAAAATGTTTCGAGAAGGTCTCAAATGTTCTGACAACAAATTTTCAATCATAAACAATAAAAGTGTTCGTACCAAAAGTATCAAAAAGACTCCAGATTAACTATACGTTATTTGGTTGTGTTCATTTCGTATGTCAGACTACAAAACCGTCCACATATATGAGGACTTTGGTGGTGACGACAGTCCTTTTTGTCGGAGTGGAAACTTTCGAAGGACTCGGGGACCTCTAGGTAGGGTGGGGGCGAGACTTCGGGGAGAACAGAGATCCGGAGGTGGCTGGACGCAAGACAACGGCTTAGTATCGAGCTTAGAAGACGTAAATATGTCTACCTTGAGGTCCGACACACAAGAAAGAGCAGGTCGAAGAAAGTTAGTTTCGTCGACGGCGGTCCGAGTGGGTTCGACGGCCCTCGGAGTCCCGGGGTAGGAAGAGTAGCGACTCGACTTGAGGGACCGTATCTATGTAGCGTTAATGGAATACGTAAGTGACGACTCCCTATAGACCCAACAAATGTCGAACACCGAGAACGTTTATTTTACCGAGACTTTTAAGTGCGCGTCCTGAAACATGTCTACACACCAAAGTAAAGGACTCATTTTTGTGGACACTCACCTTACCGACTTAGGATCCAACGGTATGGAAATTTGAGATTGGAAACTTCTTTGACAAAAGATTTCACCAACGTGGTAAAAGACAAGGGTAAAGAGGTGTCAGAGAGCTCTCAGTCAGACTGCCCACGTCGTCGAGACTATTCCGACATCGGAGAGTGACACCAAAGGCAGACATAAAGGAGTCTCTAGGTATTACACCTTACAGAAAAGCACGCGACTAAACGGTAGCTATAGAGGAGGAACCACCTCACAGACATATAGAAGACGGGTGAAAAAAACTGACGACTCAAAACACGGGATTAAAATCTGAGATGTATATTCCCTATAGTATACTATAGACAGAAAGACAGACTGAATGAAGTGGATCATACTGCCAGAGATCCAGGTAGGTCCAACGACGTTTCCCGTGAGAAAGAAAGAAAGAAAAATTTAGGGACTCATCATATACGGGAACATACATGCATGGCACAGAAGAAGTAAGTAAGGAGACAGTCTCTTGCAAATGCAACAAGGTTCAGAACCGATAACACTTGTCACGACGAGACTTGTGTCCCCACGTACATAGAGAAACTTGATCTCAAAACAGACCTATATACGGGTCGTACTCCAACGACCTAGTACGACATTAGGACAGAAATCAAAAGACCGTTTGGACGTGTGACTAGGGATGTCACCACCGGAGTTGAGTGTAAGAATGGCCATCACATCTGCACAAGGAAAAGGAGGTGTGGGAGAGGTCATAGACAATGAACATGTGAAAAACTACCACTAGAAAGATTGATCACACCCCACTATCGAGTGACATCAAAACTAAACTTATATAGATTACTAATCACTACAGCTCGTAGAAAATACACAGACGACTAGTAGACATACAGAGTAAACCTCTTACAGACAACTTCGGAAGACGGGTAAAAAACTAACCCAACAAGTAAAAAAACACAACAACTACACACTCGATAAGCATATAAAACCTTTAATTCGGGAACAGTCAGTGTAGTAAACGTTTATAAAAGAGAGACAACTCAAAACTCTCGAGAAATATGTAAGACCTACGTTAAGTGAAAAAAAAAAAACTATATATGAAACTTTCTGATCTCTAGAGAAGTTCTTTTAATCTCTATAGTTCCCTTATAAAGTGCGCTTCTGTCTGTGTTCTTTCATGTCTTTACCATACCTAGATTCTCTTCGCCTTTTACTACTCCTTTCCCACCGTTCCCGTGGTCTTCTCGACACGTTTGTCCGGAATTACTGGGACCATTGGTACTACCACACGAGTGAGTGGATCTCGGTCTGTAGTCATGGCAGGTCAATCAAGTCAGTGAGTCCGCACAGACTGAGAAACGCTGGGGTACTTGACGTCGTGTGGTCCGGAGGGACAGGTAGTGGTTGAGGGCCTTAAATGAGTCTGAGTACAGGCAACCCAGCCACTACAGTGGGTCGGTAGAGTAGGAGACAGTGACGGAAGAGGAGGACGGGGGTTAGAAAGGATCGTAGTCCCAGGAAATGTTACTCAATCGACAAGAGTAGTCCACCGGTCTCATAATCTCAAAGTCGAAATCGTAGTCAGGAAGGTTACTTGTGGGTCCTGACTAGAGGAAGTCTTACCTCCTAACCTGGAGGAACGTCAGGTTCCCTGAGAATTCTCAGAAGAGATCTTGGTGTCAAGTTTTCGTAGACAAGAAGCCACGAGTCGAAAGAAACATCAAGTTGAGAGTGTAGGTATGTACTGATGACCTTTTGGTATCGAAACTGATCTACCTGGAAACAACCGTTTCATTACAGAGACGAAAACTTATACGATAGATCCAACCAGTATTGAAAGGAAGGTTCCTCATTTGCAGAAAATTAAAGTACCGACGTCAGTGGTAGACGTCGCTTAAACCTCGGGTTTTTTAATTCAGACTGTGACAAAGGTGACAAAGGGGTAGATAAAGGGTACTTCACTACCCTGTCCTACGCTACTAGAAGCAAAAGACTTACAACTCGAAATTCGGTTGAAAAAGTGAGAGGTGAAAGCGAAAGTAGTTCTCCGAAGGAGAAGTGAAAGTCGGTATTCCCGCCATAGTAGACGTACAGACTCCAATGACTATAAAGAGGGCCGTTAGAACTAAGGTCGAACACAAAGAAGGTCGGGTCGCAAAGAGTACTACATGAGACGTGTCTTCAATTATTCGTCCCACTGTTATATGTCGGAACTGCAGGAGGAAAAGGAGAAACCTTGGTCAGACAACAAGGTACAGGTCAAGATTGACAACGAAGGACTGGACGTATATCCAAAGAGTTCTCCGACCAGTCCACCAGACTATAAGGGTAGAGCCTTAAAAGGTGTCAAATAACACTAGGTGTGTCAGTCTCCGAAACCGTATCAGTTATTTCGTCTTATCTACAAAAAGACCTTAAGAGAACGAAAAAGTCACTAGGTCACCTACGACCGTTAAACTAGAGACCAAGGAGACGGAAAAGATTTTGGTCGAACTTGTAGACCTTCAAGTACCAAGTGTATAACGACTTCGGATCGAACCTCTTAAAACTCGTAATGAAATGATCACACACTCTACTCACGTCAACACACCATCAAACTCGTAAGAAACCGTAACGAAAAGAAACCCTAACCTTACTTTTGACTGGAAAAGGTCAGGACACCGGTGACGACTCAAAAGGTTTAAACGACCGTATAACTCACGTCGTGAAAGTGTCGTAATAGAAAATCTTAAACTTTATCGAGTAGACCTTAAGTTAGCGGAGGTGATCGAAACAAACATCACTACGAAGGATTCCGGGTGGACTGAAGTATCAGGTCCTACAGACCGAGATCCACTCACACTCACTAGTGTGGAAACACTTATAGACCCAGCACTTCTAGAATAAACATGTTAAGAAGACACATAAGAACGGTGGAGAAGAATTATAGAAGACGAAGATAATCCAGGTCTGGTAAAGACAGGAAATAGTTCGGGTAGAAACGTACTTTACAAGGGAACCATAGAGATTAAAAGAACTTCTCTAGAGACCAGAAAGGGTAAGACGACAAAAGGAGATAAAGAAACGTAACTAGTGACTCCTTCCGAAAGAATAGAGAGGAACGATAAGAAACCTTGAGACGTAAGTTTACCCATAT
>SJYO01004576.1:2098127-2281011 GCA_006410555.1 Capra ibex | reverse complement strand
CGTGTGGTCCGGAGGGACAGGTAGTGGTTGAGGGCCTTAAATGAGTCTGAGTACAGGCAACCCAGCCACTACAGTGGGTCGGTAGAGTAGGAGACAGTGACGGAAGAGGAGGACGGGGGTTAGAAAGGATCGTAGTCCCAGGAAATGTTACTCAATCGACAAGAGTAGTCCACCGGTCTCATAATCTCAAAGTCGAAATCGTAGTCAGGAAGGTTACTTGTGGGTCCTGACTAGAGGAAGTCTTACCTCCTAACCTGGAGGAACGTCAGGTTCCCTGAGAATTCTCAGAAGAGATCTTGGTGTCAAGTTTTCGTAGACAAGAAACCACGAGTCGAAAGAAACATCAAGTTGAGAGTGTAGGTATGTACTGATGACCTTTTGGTATCGAAACTGATCTACCTGGAAACAACCGTTTCATTACAGAGACGAAAACTTATACGATAGATCCAACCAGTATTGAAAGGAAGGTTCCTCATTTGCAGAAAATTAAAGTACCGACGTCAGTGGTAGACGTCGCTTAAACCTCGGGTTTTTTAATTCAGACTGTGACAAAGGTGACAAAGGGGTAGATAAAGGGTACTTCACTACCCTGTCCTACGCTACTAGAAGCAAAAGACTTACAACTCGAAATTCGGTTGAAAAAGTGAGAGGTGAAAGCGAAAGTAGTCCTCCGAAGGAGAAGTGAAAGTCGGTATTCCCGCCATAGTAGACGTACAGACTCCAATAACTATAAAGAGGGCCGTTAGAACTAAGGTCGAACACAAAGAAGGTCGGGTCGCAAAGAGTACTACATGAGACGTGTCTTCAATTATTCGTCCCACTGTTATATGTCGGAACTGCAGGAGGAAAAGGAGAAACCTTGGTCAGACAACAAGGTACAGGTCAAGATTGACAACGAAGGACTGGACGTATATCCAAAGAGTTCTCCGTCCAGTCCACCAGACTATAAGGGTAGAGCCTTAAAAGGTGTCAAATAACACTAGGTGTGTCAGTCTCCGAAACCGTATCAGTTATTTCGTCTTTATCTACAAAAAGACCTTAAGAGAACGAAAAAGTCACTAGGTCACCTACGACCGTTAAACTAGAGACCAAGGAGACGGAAAAGATTTTGCTCGAACTTGTAGACCTTCAAGTACCAAGTGTATAACGACTTCGGATCGAACCTCTTAAAACTCGTAATGAAATGATCACACACTCTACTCACGTCAACACACCATCAAACTCGTAAGAAACCGTAACGAAAAGAAACCCTAACCTTACTTTTGACTGGAAAAGGTCAGGACACCGGTGACGACTCAAAAGGTTTAAACGACCGTATAACTCACGTCGTGAAAGTGTCGTAGTAGAAAATCTTAAACTTTATCGAGTAGACCTTAAGTTAGCGGAGGTGATCGAAACAAACATCACTACGAAGGATTCCGGGTGGACTGAAGTATCAGGTCCTACAGACCGAGATCCACTCACACTCACTAGTGTGGAAACACTTATAGACCCAGCACTTCTAGAATAAACATGTTAAGAAGACACATAAGAACGGTGGAGAAGAATTATAGAAGACGAAGATAATCCAGGTCTGGTAAAGACAGGAAATAGTTCGGGTAGAAACGTACTTTACAAGGGAACCATAGAGATTAAAAGAACTTCTCTAGAGATCAGAAAGGGCAAGACGACAAAAGGAGATAAAGAAACGTAACTAGTGACTCCTTCCGAAAGAATAGAGAGGAACGATAAGAAACCTTGAGACGTAAGTTTACCCATATGAAAAGGAAAAGAGTAAACGAAAAGTAAAGAGAAGAAAAGTGTCAATAAACATTCCGGAGGAGTCTGTCGGTAAAAAGACAAAACGTGAAGAAAAAGAACCCCTACCAGAACTAGGGACAGAGGACATGTTACAGTGCTTGGAGGTAGGTATTAAGTAGTCCGTGAGACAGATAGTCTAGATCAGGGAATTTAGATAAAGAGTGAAGGTGACATATCAGTATTCCCTAAACTAAACCCGGTATGGACTTACCAGATCACCAAAAGAGGTGAAAGAAGTAAAATTCAGACTTAAACCGTTATTCCTCGAGTACTAGACTCGGTGTCAGTCGAGACCCAGAACAAAAACAACTGACATATCTCGAAGAGGTAGAAACCGACGTTTCCTATATTAGTTAGACTAAAGCCACAACTGGTAGACCACTACAGGTACACATCTCAGAAGAGAACACAACAACCTTCTCCCACAAACGATACTGGTCACGAAAGAGAACCGTCTTGAGACAATCGGAACGGGACGAAGGAAGGTATGAGGTTCCGGTTTAAACGGACGATGAGGTCCATAAAGAACTGAAGGATGAAAACGTAAGGTCAGGGGATATTACTTTTCCTGTAGAAAAACCCCACAATCAAGATTTTCCAGAACATCCAGAAGGATCTTGGCAAGTTGAAGTCGAAGAAGGTCTCGGTCTGTAGGACCTCACGTTTCAGTTCACCCGGAATCTTTCGTAGTGATACTTTTTTCTATTACTTTAAGGTAGACTAAGATAAAGTTTAAGATTTTCTACTACAACAACTTCACGACGTGAGTTATACGGTTGTTTAAACCTTTAGACCAGGGTAGTGAAGTACTGTTTATTTACCTCTTTGTTACCTTTGTCACTGTCTGAAATAAAAGAACCCGAGGTTTTAGTGACACCTGGAACTGACGTCAGTACTTCAATTTTTTGTGAACAAGGAACCGTCTCTTCGATACTGTTTGGACCTATCGTATAATTCTTCGTCTCTATAATGAAGATACTGTTTTCGAGTATATCAGTTTCGATACCAGAAAGACCATCAGTACATACCTACACTCTCAACCTGGTATTTCTTCCGACTCCCAACTTCTTAACTACGAAAACTTGACACCACGACCTTTTCTAAGAACTCTCACGGAACCTGTCGTTCCTCTAGTTTGGTCAGTTAGGATTTCCTTTAGTTAGGACTTACAAGTAACCTACCTGACTACGACTTCGATGTTAGGAAACCGGTGGACTACACTTCTCGGTTGAGTAACTTTTTCTGAGGCTAAAACCTCTTCTAACTTTCTTCCTCCTCTTCCCCCGTCGTCTTCCACTCTACCAACCTACCGTAGTAGTTGAGTTACCTGTACTCAAACTTGTTTGAGACCCTTTATCACTTCCTGTCCCTTCGGACCACACGACGTCAGGTACCCCAGTGTTTCAACTTGGTGACTTGTCGCCGTTTGTGAAAGTTCCCAAAAGAGGTTCGACACGAAAAGGAAAAGTAAAGGAATTGTCACAGATGACTTATCGTCTTCGAAATTTAAAACTACGCCAGGGTAAATAACTAAATAGTAAAATATCTAACACGAATATCAAAGTATAGATTCTGTAAAAACAAATTGAGTTCCGGTGATTCTAGAATAGAATATAAAGAAACCTTCCCAACATTAAACCCCAAAATATGGATTCAGAAAATGGATTAAACTTAATTAAAGACATATATCAAACGTCATACCTAACTTCAAGAAAAATAAAAAACATGAACCGATGGGTCAACAAGATCTTGGCGAAAAATTTTCTGACGGAAAGAGAGGAATAAACGTAAACACAGAAACAGTTCTAAGCCAACACAACAGGTCTAAGCCAACACAACAGGTCCATAGGAATCTCAGATAAAACAAGTCAACTAGATTAACAGATAGAAATATGGTTGTAACGTGATAAAATGAATAATATTGAAATAACACCCAACTCTAGTCCATCCGACTTCAGTTCAAATCAGTGCGTCAGTACAGACTGAGAAAAACTAGGGTACCTGACATCGGGCGGTCCGAGGAGGTAGGTACCCTAAAAGGTCCGTTCTTATGACCTCACCCAACGGCAAAGGAAGAGGTCCCCTAGAAAGGGTGAGTCCCTAGCTTGGGCCCGGAGGACGTAACGTCCGTCTACGAAGTGACAGACTCGGTGACCCCTTCGGACTCAGAGTCCATCGGGCTCAGACTACAAAGTGTTCCGTGAAACATAACAGTACTCGTGGTCAAGTCACCCGAAAAGGAGGGTTAGGGGTCCTATACGGACAGTGGGAAAGTCCGACGTCTTAAGGTAGTACTCGGTGTACAGTTTGACAAAGGGCACAAGGAATTCCTCTCTCTTGGACTCAGTCCGAGTCGAACCCTCACGCTCCGGTGCCCGACATTCTCGAGTACGGAGACACCGCCCAGCACTCCACGCCCCGACCCGATGTCACCAAGAGACAATCCAGTCAGGAGTCAGTACCTAAAAGTCGACCTTGGGCACGTAGGGTTCTCCCAGACCTCTTTGAAAGTCCCAGTGTTCTACCTGAGATTCGACCCTGGGGGCGAAGCAGTGGAAGAGACGAAATGGGCGACGTCGGGTCTCGTACCTTTTTGCAAATACACTTCAAACCGAAGTCGCACAAACCCTGGGTCCCTAAGCCCGAAAAACCCGGACCCCTACTCCCGACACCGAGAAGGGAAGTGGGCCGCGTCCGGGAGCCCGGAGGACCTCCCGTCCAGGTCCCACGGCACCCGTCGACTAGCGGGTCGGGACCCCGGGCCCCCGGGCCGAGAGGACCTCTGGTGCACACCCGACGACCCCCGACTCGCCGTCCGGGAGACTCTACGACGAAACGGGAAAGACTACAGCCCCTGGCCTTCCCCCGACCAGTCGTCTGTGGCAACAGTGAAGAAAGAAAGCCGGGTTGGTGATCCGTACGCCCCACAATTACGGGACTGCCCCTGGCTTGGGTGTGGGGACGTAACCTTCGCGTCTCAGAGTTGACGACCCGGAGATCCCTTCGGGGCGTCCCGGCGAAGAATGACACGGGAACTGTAGGAGAAAACTTTTCGTGACCCAGTCATCAATCACTATTTTAATTACAGGGCACGGTGCGGACACAGGACGCGCGGCAGTGGTCTTACGAAGACCCCGGAAGAGAGACGGGAGACACCCCACCCCGGGGCCTGAGGGCGACCCTACGTGTAAGACCGGACGTCTCGGACTCAAGAAACGTGATTTGCGAAGGCTCCACCTTACCGTCTTCGTTTAAAGAAAAAGTAAACACAAAAGTGCCAACGAATTTCGTCTGATTCTTTAGTAAAGTTATGTAGCTGAGTCTATCGAAAGTGTAGTTATAAAATTTTTAGTCTTACTTAAATTACACCAAGTTCTTCCCAAAAAAAAAAAAAAAAACTCACAGAATCCTCACCTCTGTGCGCCCACACAGGTACAGCCCGACTACCCAGTCGGTGACACATGGTCCGACTGGACGCTCCCGGGTCTGTACCGCCTTACAGACAGACACGAGCTAAGGTCTCCCGGCGCCTACCCCGACTCCGGCTCCCCCGTGGAGGCACCTCGACTCTCTACCTCAGGGGTCGACCGACGAGAGGGAAGACCCACGACACTGGTACCTGCGAACCCACAGGAAGTAAGTACTGCCACCCCCTTCGTACACCCCCCGCCCCCCTGACAGCCCCCGAGACTCCGATGACCTCCTCTCCTCCTCCCCTCGTGCCCCACCCCCCGCCGGTCCCGGCACCCAAGGTCGAACTGGACAGACCACCGAGGAGGCCCTCCCAGGAGGGTGCCTTTATTGTCGTTGTGAGTGACCCGGGGCTCGTAGGCAGTGGAGCAGACGCGGAGGGTCGTGGGGGCCTCCACCCACGGGGTGACAGGGGTAAAACCCTATTTCTCTGCTCCTCAGTTCCCCAATGACTACTCGGGTGCAGGGTCCCGACCAGGCACCGCCCCCTCGAGGTCCGGACCGACGACCGACAGTGACGTCAACAGGTCCCTCGGCCCCACCCCAACCTGTAAGGGTAACAATTTTTAGTCTTTGGTTCTTTTGACCACACAAAAAAACTCGTTTTACTATCTTTTGCGAAGGTTAAATACGTACTTTTCTCCGTATTAAAACAATGTCCCATTCGAATCTGTTACACACGAACTTCGAAAAGAATCTCGGACTTCACAAAGTAAAGAATCAGTTTTGCACAAAAGGTAAGTAGAGCACTACACTATCACAATAATCGAGGGAAATTAAAGAGAGCGTACACAGGAAAATTTTTCCAGAGTGAAAATAAGTCTCGTTTCACCCCACCCGTGAGACAAAGGTCTTCGGTCAGTGGAGACCATTTTTCGGTCGTGAACCCTCTCTCCGCCTCCCACTGTGGGCCCATTAATGTCAGACTTCGTCTCTCTTGGCTAAAAGGACGGCTTTCCCTATTAACTTTACAAACCAAAAATGGAACTCGGAAGCGTCGTCCCGAGACTACGACGACGGGAAGCCTACTCCAAGGACGACAGGAACCATTCCTAATCCTCACAGAAAACGTTCCGACGAACGGAAAACGTAGAGGACACACAACCCTATTTAAGATCAAAGACACATAAGCACCCTGAAAATGTAGTCTCGGGTGCACCCACTCGTCCCTTGAAGACGATATCTTATAAATTCTACAGTCGAAACCCTCCGACGACTCATGTCATGTCTTTGTCAAAGAGTCTCAAGAGAAATTTATTAACGACGATAGTTCCAGATCACCCCAGGACCAATTTAATTAATTTCGATACCCTAGTTCTGAGATACACCGTTTTCAGGACAAGAAAGTAGAAGAGACGAGGCATGACCACGCCTCTCTACGGTCAGTCTTGTAGTTCCTCACCTCCCTAAACACAGACAATTTTAATTCTAGCACATCTTGGCCTGTTTTGTAGACAATCTGACACTAATCGGTTTAAGGGGTTTAAAGTAAACCTGACCGCGACTTTCCTGTACAAACGGTTTATTGCTCGTTCTGTCTACGGGGTTAATGTACTAGTATAAACGTTCTTGTCAAATGAATTTCAGTCTCGTAGTAATCTGTTGCTTTCGATTCACTGTGCAACGGGGTAAATAGTGGAAGTCTTCGTCGGTTCACAAAGGCCAAACTGACACCGAGAAAGTAACGAGTAGTGGGAAAATTGCTGCCAGAGGGTTATTGGCGTCTAGACTGGACATTGTACTTAATTTACGGACGTTCGTCGCGTTCGCAGGTATTGTAAATTTGATCCCCTTAGTTACGGGTTCAGGAGACCGTACCGCGGTTCTCTGGGCCGTCGGGTGCAGCGGTTCTAAAATTGAGTTTTGATACTCCCACGCGACACCAGGCGCGCGGTCCAGAAGGAGGCGCCGTTGCCACTACGAGCGACGCCCTGAGTCCCTCCTTGAAAAATTTCCCGTATGTACCTAGGTCACACGAAAAAGAGTCGGGGCGGGAGACACCCGCCCCCTGACCCGAGGACCGGACCGAGGTTGTGGTCTCTGTCTCGGGACCCCGGCGAGAACCCCGCAAGTCCCTCGGACCCGGGGACAGTGACTTCCCTGACTACTACTTAGGGCGGACCTGTGAATAGGGCCCGGACGTCGGCCGATCCACGAGGCGCTTGTAGCGGACGGCACAAGTGTCGTAGGGGTCAAACGTCGTAGTGGCCCCGGAAGCCGGACTCGTGTCACGGACCCCAACCCGAAAACAACCCTTCCACTCTCTCGTCTCTAGTGAACCCGAGTCCATAAACTGGAACAAGAGAGAGGAGCGGACGGGAGTCCTCGAAAGGAACTTGGGGGTCGTTTCTGCAGACTCCCGTCACTAGACACCGTCCGCCCCTGCGCCCCACGCACCTACGACCCACGCACCTACGACCGCCCAGGGCCCGACCAGGACCTTCCCCTCGGCGCCGAAAGGGAGAAGTCGGGGACCCCGCCGGAGGGGCACTTGGTCGGAACAACCTTCCGTCGTAGGTGTCGCTAACCTACGAGACTAAGTCTGAAGCTTAGGCTGAGCACGACTTCTTCCACCCCCGTTCTTCCCACCCCTTGCCTGGACCCTCAGACTTGTTTGAAGGTAATGTTGTTTTGCAAGGCACCAGAAAGGACACGGGTCGTTCATCTCGCGGTTCACTACCTTGTAGTACCGATTATAATGTTTAATTTACGTTCTCTTCAGTGACCAGAACACGGAGTTACTTACCAAAAATTTTTAACACAACGGAATACTAATATTTTCACTTTATGCGAATCTCCATCACACAATCAGCGAGGCAGCACAGGCCGGGGACGCCGTGGTACCAGACATCGGGTGGTCCGAGGAGACAGGTATTCTAAGAGGTCCGTCCTTGTGACCTCACCCATCGGTATGGGGTGGGGTCCCTGACTCGGACCCAAAGGACGTAACGTCCTTCTAAGAAATGACAAACTCGGTGATCCCTTCGGGTTTTATAAGAACGGCACCCTTTATCTTAAATCTTAATTTTTTTATCTCATTTTCCATCGTTTATGAACACTTGTCGGAGGAACGTGGACCGAGAGACGGGGATCTCCACTCGAGACGACCATTAAATAGAACTAAAATGAGTCTATTTATGTTGTATACAATAACACTCTCTTAGGAGGCCGCCCGGGACGAATCTAGGCAGCGACAACCTCGCCCAACCTGTAACGTCCGGAGGACGCCGGGGTGGTGACCCCTGACTCCGAACGAGTCCCAGTGTCGCAAGCGACCACGTTGTCCCCGGTGTCCGACGGAGTAGGGGTCCGCCAGAGAGAGGCAGCAGGACTGTGTATTCCGAACAGGCTCGGGGGAGAGAGACGGGGACCAAGGTCTTTTCGACCGTCCTCCTCCCTCGGACGGTGAAGTACAGTGAACAGGATTTATTCTTACGACGGAGGTCACCTGCCGTCCCTACAGGGCCGACACCGGTGTGGCGACGAGGGCCGTGGGCGGACGGAACCGATCTGAACCCTGGTGACCGACGTCTCCGTCCTGACGATCGGACGTCTGAGAGAGAAAGGTGAACGGTCGGACGGACGGTAATGACTGGAGGAAACCCCCTCCAAAGAAGAACCGATTATGGGGAACAATAGACTGGAGCCCACTTCACCCTACTGTCCCTTGTCAACCGTTGGTGTACCCTACAAGTACCTCTTTAAATATAAAAGGTTTCGTATAAGATAGTACAGAGTCTTTCCGTTTTGTGACAGACCCAGTTTCCCCCGATCCCTCTCCTCAACACGGACCCCTTTTAGCCCTTCCGAAGGACCTTCCCCGTGGGACCCTAACCAGAACACCCGTCAGAAGTGGGAAGAGATCTCACTACCCTTAGTACCGAAAAGGAAGGGAGACTCTATATTCTCAATCTAATTACGAGTTCAAAAAAAAAAAAAGGGTCTTGTATAAACAAAAATTTTGATAAAGTCCTTCACACAAAATTAATTTCTATAAACTCTGTCTTAATTTTATCCAAATAAAGCTCGAACGAACCGATTTAGGACCAAAGTACAGAACAAACGTACTTTAAGAATACTAGTACGGAACCAAAATGAAGCACCGAAGTCTTGTAGTCCCTAGGTCCCTCACTTTAGCACCCGACGTAAGTCTTCACTAACGCACGTGCGGACGGTTCAGTTGAAGCCAGTACAGACTGAGAACCACTGGGGTACCTGATATCGGGTGGTCCGAGGGGACAGGTACCCTAAGACGTCCGTTCTTATGCCCTCGCTCAACGGTCCGGGAGGAGGTCCCCTAGGAGGGCTGAGTCCCTAACTCGGGCGTAGAGAGTGCGGAGGACGTAGCCGTCCGTCCGAGAAGTGGTGAACGTGGTGGACCCTTCGGGAGCTTCCATCAGTCTACCTCTCTTTAGAGGGGCCGATGAACCGTACCCGGTTTAGAAACTTTGGACACAATCTACCACTATTGAGTCGAAGTAGTACTAACGGAGACGTCATTCAGCTGTCCACTAATTATACTTGCAGTGTAAAACGAAACGCGTCCTGACACCGCTACTCTTGAACCCTCGGCGTTCGGTCTGCCCTCGTCGGGTCGGAGTGACGTGCCACACCGGTGCGACAAGGGACGTTTGAAAATGAGAAGTAAACTAAGAAACTAGAGTCTCAAAGGGACCACAGACACGGACCCCGAGACCCGACGTAGGGTCCTCCTGGGGAAGGGGAGGTAACGGTGGAAGCGGGGTAGGTCCTGGGTTCGGAACGACGAGAGGAAAAGCACCTTAAGGGCTCGGTAGGATAGGTGCCTCGGGTGTTTCTACCCTAAGACGTAGAGACGAGACAGGTCCTCCCAGTGGACCAGGTACCACGTCGTTGAGTACTTCTCCGAGAAGAAAGGTGTTAGTCATTTACTGGTCTTTCCTGGGGTGGGGGTCGGGGGGTTCCGTACCTTATACGCAAATCCCTTCTCACTACACTCGAGTCCAGTGGTCCTTCGTCGCATCCACCAAGACTTGGGACAGACCGACGGAGGACTGACCCTCCCCCACCTACCAAGTCCACGACCACCCAATCCTGTGTGGAGACGGGTCTCGTGAATGCACCTCAGGGTTCAGGTATGGGAGACTAGGGTGCAGACGTCTCTCTTCCGTGTGAGACACTGCGACAGAGGGGAGGTGAACGAACCGGTCGGACGAAAGGGGAGAGAGGAGGGTCCGTGTCGGGGCGGGGAGCCAGGCCCACCCTAAGAGGTCCACCCTGGGAACCACGACCTACGAAACTCTTGTCACCGCGGGGGACCCCAACACGTGTCATCACCGTAGTCGAGGTCAGGCACCCCTCCTCTCAGGAAGAGTCACCAGTGAACGGCACGACTGGTGGACACCCTCGGGTGTGACGCGGGTCTCGAGTCCCGGGCCCGTCGACGGGGACACTCCCCTGTTACCCTCCTCTGCTCCACCTCCTACGCCCCCACGACTTCTCCGCCGACTCCCCTCCGCTGGGGCGAAACACCAGATTCTCTACTTACTCGTTCGGGAAGAGAATGACGTTTTAGGAAGACCAAACGATCGGCACAGGGGTGGGGGATTCGAGACTTCACCGGGGCCCTCGGTGTACCGTCCCACTTACGAGGCTTAAATGGGTGGACAACCCCCGTCCAGGGGCACCTGCACTGGGTCCACCCCGCCATCCACGGCACCGAAGTGAGAGACGGAGGGACACGCAGCTTCCAAGGCGTGAACGTCGCCGTCCACTAGCCCACTCGAGACCCCCGACCGCGAGTCGAGGTGCGGCGTCTCACCTCTTCCCGACCTACCCAGGTAGGGACGGAAGAGGGGTCAATGTCGACTGAATCTCGTCTGAACCGACGGTTAATTAGGTTACGGTTAGTTATACTTTATAAACCATACGTTTAGCTTAAGAGAATTGGCAGTCGAAAATAAACGGTTACACCGCCCGGAAACAAACAAAGACAATATTTCGGTTTAGGAATTTTGGGATCCAAGAACCATAAAACTTTAAAGTTAATAGACGACACTAACATAGAGACAAAAGTCTCTGTAAACGTACGTCGTCCTTGACCACCATTTGTCGTCACTGAAAACTTCACTCCTCTCGATAAAGTTGGAGGTCACTCTCCTCCGCCGGCCGCAAACGAACTCTTTTGAGTGAAAGATGCTCGTTCGACCTCGTTCTGTCTCCGGGAGACCCTCGGACTCCACCAAGAAACCCGTTCGAACCGACACTAGGGTCGGGACACGACCCAGACCCGTAAGACCTTCGACGGACCCCAGCCCCACCCCCGGGATCTACCCGGTCGAGTGGACGTCGGGTGGAACCACTCGGAAATTCCATCATGAACACTGAGCCTCGGACCGAGTAGTTTCACAATCACCTAGAAGTCTTAACACTGTAACCGTCACAATATAAGAGCTTTCGTGTCTTCCTAGAACTCGAAGGGTCCTCGAGACACAGAGACGCTTCTCGACACACGACGAGAACAAATTCCGTTTGGGTCTGACTTGTAGAATTTAGGAGCGGCTGAGTCCCCGTCGCTTGTCGTCGCGAGTGACCGACGGAGAAGAAGTACAGCGTCTGCGAACGACTCGGGACAAGAGGTACGGTTCGTAGGGCGCTGTTCGGGTCGTCTCGGGGCCACCTGCCCCTGTGTGCGTGAGGATAGGCAGTCGTGCAGGAGACGGGCTGTCACGACTCCCAGACGTCCCTCCCCCGTCCCCCGTCCTGGAACCCCATCCCTCGACGAAAAAGTGTGTATTGTGTCCGACCCAGAGGAACTATTCCACTAGAACTTCGTACATAAACTTATCTACAAACGTTTTGCATTACCAACATGAAATTCGGGTTACCTACGTGAGTAGATTGACCGTACCACCTTCGTGATTCTTAGTAGTCTATGGCAAAACCCTTCCTGACTTGAACAGAGAGTAAGACGGTGGAGGGAGGAGCTCAGTCCCGGTGGACCCTTACCTCCCCGCCCCGAGGTTCATCTTTGTCGTGGTCGCTACGACTCCCCGACAGGGACCCCTACCAAGGTCTCGTCTCTTGCCCACTGGGGGCCGGCCCAGTCACGGACGACGACCTGCCGACAGGACTCGGGGACGCTCCAAGAGTGAAGAGTGCGGGCGGCAGCGTGCTCGGGACGGGTGCGGGTGAGTCGTCCACAGGGACACCTCGACCTTCGCTCGACCTTCCTGGACCCTCCCCTCCCCAGGTCCAACCCCGGCACTTCCTCCACGGGACACTCGTCTCGGAAACTTCCTTCTGGGACCCCCGGGGCGGACCGAGCCCCAGGAAGAGGGGTTCTGTGTCCCGACTCCCGAGCACAAGACCCACCAGTGTCTTCGCTGAACGGGTGACAGACCGTCGACGTCTCTTATCCTTTAACGGGTCAAAAAGGGAGAAAAAGACCTTAAATCCGTCTACTGACCGTCTGACTTTCTCGCTCTGAAAGTCCCGTGTACCAGGGAAGGTCCTGGGTTCTGCACCGCGGACGCCACAGAGGAGACCCGGCACAGGACGGGTGGACTCGTCTCGGACCCACTCCCTCCCTGGTCCTCCGCGGGGGTCCTGCCAGGAAAAGGAAGGTGGCCGCGCCACTAGGGCCCGGTGACAAAGGAGAGACGCACGAACAAAGCAATAGACTTTAAGAAAGAGCGACAAATGACCCCGACCACACAAAGAGACAAAAAGGAGGTGTGTGTCTAATGCGGCAAAGCCATCGTAGACGACACTTAAAATTAATGCTGCGAGTTGAGGTTCCCTCGGGGCGCTTCGGCGCCCGCAGCAATCGTCAGGTCTGGGTGCAAGGACCGTGTCTGCCTTCCAACGTTTGCGCACTCCTCAGTCCTGGGTCCTGCTTCCGGTACCTCCGCGTGCCAGAGGAAAACAGGGCTGAGGAAAATAAACTCTCTGGAGACACCGTTCCCTGACCACACGGATCCTAACGAAAGGCCGAAAAACAAAAAAACGACTATTAACAGGAAACCAAGAAATGCCGTCATCGTGTTCGGGCGTCAGAGAAAATTTCCTCGTCAATACCCTAAACATCGAGTCGATTTTATCGTTTACGTTAAGACACAAGTCAGCGAAGTCTGACGTTTTTATTCGAGTAGCCTACGTTCTTTGTAATCCGACGCCGATGAAGAGTCGGATCTTCGGAGAGGCCTTAGGTCGCCTGACGGAGGGGCCCTGAAGGGGCCCCGGACGCGACCACGACAGCCACCACCCAAAGACACCGCGCACCACGAACACCAGAGACGATGTGACCCGCGCAGTCCGGTCCAGTCGGACACGGGTCCCGGACGCTCCCGCACCAGGAGACCGACCGGGGCCCAGCCCCGATCGGAGGTGGGTCGTGGAAGGACGGGTCGCTCTCACACGGACGAGGCGGCAGTGTGCGTCGGTCATGGTGCTACGGAGACTAGAGTCCCCGTCTCGACGCCTAGACACTGACACAGGTACCCACACGCGTGAGTCAGCACAGACTGAGAAACGCTGGGGACACCTGACATCGGGCGGTCCGAGGAGATAGGTACCCTAAGAGGTCCGGGAGGAGGTCCCCTAGAAGGGCTGGGTCCCTGACTTGGACGCAGAGGACGCAACCACCTGACCAAGGAATGGTGACTCGGTGGACCCTTCGGGACTGGATAATTGTACTGACACTCGTTAGTAAAGTGACGACGGTTTTCACTTCCCCCAAGACCCCGGATCCCTCTTACGTCCGACCCAAAGGTCTGGAGGTCCGTCGTCCGGACCCCGAGACGGTTACCCACAGGAGCCCACACAGGACCTCCCACCCTCGTCTGCCGTCGGTGGGAACCCACCGTGGGAGCCCGTGGGACCCCTGCACAGACGGGGACCACACCACACCGACGGAGGACCGGGTCGTAGGTCCCGACGTCTTCCGCCCCTGTAAACGGGCGCCTCTGATCCTACACGGACGCAGAGCGAGACTGGTGCCTGGATTCGACCACAGCCCCTGTGAACACTTCGACACTTCAACGTGAACTGAAAGGCGACACAGGGGCCCGACGGGTCACGTCCGAGAGGTACACACACCCCCACACGCCCCCAGGAAGGACCCTGACCACTCACTCAGATCCTCCCGTGACAGGAAGTGGCGGAGACGGATTGTCCCAAAGCAGAAACCTCTCAGATACGTCCCCCGGACAGTAAGTCCCGGCTCCTACGGTCGGAGTCTCTCTGAGCGGCCGTCGGAAATCACTCCGAGCCTCGACCTGCCCAGGCCCGGGCCCAACCATTCCCGAGTACCCCTCCGAGAGGTAGCCGGAAGTCACTCCGAACCTCGACTGACCCAGGCCCCGGGCCCAACCATTCCCGAGTGCCCCTCCGAACGACAGCCGGAAGTTGCTCCGAGTCTCGACCCACCCAGGCCCCGGGTCCAACCATTCCCGAGCTGGCGAGACACGACATTGGCGCAGAGGGTCGGAGAGACGGCTCCGGAGAGTCACAGGACTGGAGGAGTGAACACGAGGGAAGTGGACGACCTGGTCCTCGGGTCCGACGGTAACGGGGGGTCGGAACTCCCGGACACCCTCTTTCGAGATCTACGGGTCGGTACGGCACGACAAAGGAAGAACTGGAGACGTCGAGACTGGCACGGGCCTCTGTAGCACCGACACACGCCAACCCCTCTGGGGGCAGGGATAGACGACCCTGAGGAAGGTGGTGTACCTCCGTGGACCGGGTGGCGGACCAAGGGAGGTCTGCGGACGCAAACGGGGCTCCGACTCGGAGGGGGGCCCTACGGTCATGGTCTCCAGTGGACCCGACACTCCTCTCGGGAAGCGTCCTGTCTCACCCAGACTGTGACTGGAGGAGGCCCGACAGAGGAGGGCTTCACGTCAGCCCCACACCTCCCCGGCGGTAGATGCGGACTCCTCACCTCTTTGAACTGTTCCAACCAGAAAACTGCGGCTGTCGTTTTCCCGACAAAGAGCCCCACCCCCCACCCCCGACGTAGAAAACCCGCCCCCGCGTACACACGGTCCTAGGAGACCACTGTCAAAGTCTCACTCCGGCGGAGGACCCCCACGAGACACACCTCCACCCCCCGTCGCCACACGGGTATGGACTCCGGCCTCGGGCAGAGCGGACGTGACTCGACGACACACTCCCGGTCCACGGACCCTCGGGTCGACTCGTCTGGGACCCAGACTTGAGGTGTGAGTAGGAGTACGAAAGAGTCGAGTATGTCGATGTCTTTTAGTTGCCTGCGTGTTAGTCAGGAGCGGGGGTCAGGGGAGGATCGTCATACCTCAGTGGGTTCCTATTTACTTGGCAAACTTTCTTAGTCGGGTAGGTAAAGTAAGTTACTCCGTGAAGATTATTTCTACATAAAATACGAACGATACACAAGTAGCGCTAAGCCTATTGTGAATTACAAGAAGACTAATGAACACATGAGCATTGTTACATCGTTTTAAGTTAGACCTTCTTTTGATAAAAACTGTAATCTCAGAGTACCAGTGACCTTTGTTTTTCAATATAAGTATAGTTGTAAGAGCCCGTCTCCTCTCCCTCTCCTACTCCTTCTCGTGTTAAGGTTCGCATTTGTAACTAGGGCACCCCTATTTTCAGGCACCTCTTCCCTCACCTATACGCTCAAATTCTCCTTCTTTTACCTGAACGCCCTCTAAAGACCGACAATTCTTCTTGAACAGACACTTAAAAATCCTACCCCTCTACTACCCATCCATTCGGAACGGAAAGTCTAAGGTACTCTACACAAATTATTACTGCATTGTCAAAGTGACATTTCATATAATATTATACGGTCTTAAATGTAGGGAAAGACGACAACCTTGGACATTACTCGTAAAAGTCTCTAGTCGAACGTTTAGGGTTCCCAGGCACTCACCTGTCCAGGGTTCCCCAGGCACTCACCCGTCCAGGGTTCCCCAGGTACTCACCCGTCCAGGGTTGTTAAAGGAGGACTGGGACATGCTTTGTTCTGATAAAAGTAGTGTATATGGACTCGGGAATGTCACGTCTTCCAAAACTTAAAACTTCCGCCACAGTGTAAGATGTTTGCAGAAAGACCTTGCTGGAACCCTCCTTAAATGTCGGAGCGGCCAGGGTCGGAGTTATTGAGTCGCGTACACGACAACTGTGCTGACAGTGGGAGGAAGTACGGGTATGGGTCAGTCCTCGAGGGTCGGGGGGAGACTCTTAGTCTAGACGGGGGTCACTCCTGGGTTGACGTCGAGGCGTCTCCTGTCGTAGTCCTCGTAGCCGCCAAACCTTTACTCGTAAGACCGTCCAAACAATGCCTAGTTAACGAAGAAACAACGACACAAAGTGACATTAATACTATTAATCAAAAGGTACGCACCCCACCTGTCCTATCCGAACCACGCGCTTATAAACTTTTCTGTAGGGTCCACTCCTTTTGGTGGGGGCAGTAAGGTCGTGTGTCTTCGACCGTTCGTGTCACCAGTCCCGCTATCGACCCGAAGTAGTGGACCATGGGTTCTGTTTCGCAGTTCTCCCGATCACTCCTCGGGTCCACGAAAGAACGACTTTTATGAATGTTTGGACGTTTACTACGTTAAATTGTTTTCGGGTAAAGACTCCAACTGAAATACTATTTAACACTTGTAAGAAGGGCGAACAGTAGAAGAAACAAAATAGACAGAACGTCGGTTTCGTTTTGAATATTTGGGGTTAGGTTCGGGTAAGCGTTGAGGTGACCTCCAGACCCGGACCTGTGTGCGGTCACCGTTCCGCCAGCGGTTCCACGAAGTGAGGCGGTTCCGAAGAAGGGATTTGTCCGACGAGAACACTTGTCGACCTCGACGGAGGGTCAGGGCGTCCCCTTGCCAGGATCATAAAATACCAGTAATTGGAGGGCAATAATTCAAGAGTCACGACACACGATGGACACTAAACAATGAACACTCATAATTCACAACGGGAATAACTCTTGTATAAAAAGAGAATTACTCGTAGTGCCTTGGCACCCGGAGGTCTGCGACCCGCTCCCACCGTCCCCCACCCCGAGACCACACTCGACAGTGTGCCCGTCTCCAGTCCCGTAGACCTCCGCCAGTCGGGCTCGGACAGAGAGCAGGAGGGTCCCAGAGATCCCCGGCCGACGCCGTAAGGACGTCTCCCACTCCCCGTCCTTACTCTGTCGGGTACTGGAGTCCGTGTCTCCTTCCCGTCCTCCCGTGCACGTCGCCACGCCCCCTCCGAAACGCTGAGGTCCGACGCAGGTCGACGACACTCCAACAGGGACGGACTGTGGCCCCGACTCAGGACCGAGAAGTCGAGGAGGACGACGGGCTCGTGCACCTTCCGCGGGTCCCGGGTACCCACACGCAGAGCCCGCACCAGGAAACCGTCGCCGTCGTTCTGTCGGGGATGTCCACGGTGCACTGACTCGCCGGTGGCCCCCCACTGGACGGCTCGGAGGCCTCTGCCCGCCGGCAAAGGTCGGCGAGCGGGCTCCCTCTGGAAAAGTGAGCCTAACTCTGGAGACCCTTTACTGAAAAGGAGAAAACTCTTTTCTTAATTGCAAATCAAGGGATAAAGCCATTGTCTTCCAGAAAAACGTAAAAAGACAATGATTCGATATGTAGAACCGGAAGGGTGTTTTTGGACACTGAAGAGGTTCTAAACACTTGGCCTCCTCGTGACTCGACGGTTCGTCCGTTCGCGTGGACATACACACACACTCACACTCGCGTACACAGACTCACACACACACACACAGACACTCATGTACACACACTTACACACACACTCACACACACAACACACATACTCACGTACACATATTCACACGCACACACTCGTACACACACGTTCGTGTGCACACACTCGTATACACACTCACACGCATACTCACACACACTCACGTACACATACACACATAAAGACTCGTACACACACTCGCACACACACACTCACGTACACACTCATAGACTCACACTCTCTCACACACACACAGATACTCTCATACACACACTTACACACACACACAGCACACACACTATCGTACACATACTCACACACACACACTCATACACTCACGTACACATACACGTATAAAGACTCACACACACTCGCACACACACACCCCCACGTGCAAACTCACACACACACATACACTCACACTCACACACACAAATACACTCACACTCACACACACACTCACACTCACACACACACTCACACTCTCACACATACACTCGTACACAGACACTCACATACACAAACACTCACGCACACACACTCACATACTCACACTCTCACACACAAACTCACACACACATACACTGACACACTCACACACACACAATCACTCACACACAGACACTCACATACACACACACTCTCTCATACACAGACACTCACACATACAACACACACACACTCACACTCTCACATACACTCGTACACATACACTCACACTCACATACAGACACACACACACTTACACACACACTCACACACACACACGTACTCGCGTAAAGACTCATACACACACTCACACACACACACACCCACGTGCAAACTCACACACACACATACTTACTCACACACTCATACACTCACACACTCTTACACATACACTTACACTCACACACACATACTTACACATACACACACTCACACACACACTCACACTCTCACACATACACTCGTACACATACACTCACATATACAAACACTCACGTACACACACACATACTCACACACTCACACATACACAGACACACACACTCACACATACACTTGCACAGACACTCACACACACACACACTTACACATACACTCACACACAGACACTCACACATACACTTACAAACTCACACACACACTCACACACACACACTCACACATACACTCGTACACAGACACTCACATACACAGACACTCACACTCACACACACGCACACACGCACACACACACACACACACACACTACGGACACCCGACTCTCCGGTGTACCCGGCCACGTCAGGTCTTTTTCGGATAGGTGTGACCGGTCCACCCGGCGTGTACACAGAGGGGCGGGGTCCTACTCGTTTCTTCCCCTGACAGAACCCACGCCTCAGAGGGACACTCTACTCAGACCCTGGGTGACAGTACCCCGGAGCTCCCCCACTCAGCCGACACCCTAGGTTTGGACGACTTAACACCCTTCTTAGGTCGTGCGAAAGTAGGGCTATACGTCCCGCGTAGGAACGAGAAGGACTGCCGAGGTCACTACGGGTGGAGGTCTGACTTCTCTCTCCTACGCCAAGTGACACCTCGGGCCTAAATACCCGACTCAGTCGTCATCTAGCCAGACAGGCAAGTGAATTTACAGATGAGACGCAGCCTACGGCTCGAAGGAGGGTGCTCCCCTTACTCTAATTCCTCTGTCCAGTGACGGAGCTGTCTGGAAATAGACCACCCTCTACCGTCTGTAATATAGTTTATTAAGTATACAGTGTCAAATTGACACCAACTCTCTTCACACTTCTCCTTTGATAGGACCTCCGTATCTCTAGGACCCTACAGAAGGCTCAACAGACTTTTACCTCCGGGGACGAGGTCTTGGCAGAGGACGTCCCGTGGGGGTGTGGACGTCGTCCAACTGTCCCTCGACCCGTAGGATCGTCCTGGCGGAGATGTACCAGTCCCTCGACCCGTAGGGTCGTCCTGGCGGAGATGTACCAGTCCCTCGACCCGTAGGGTCGTCCTGGTACAGGTGGGTCAGTCCCTCGACCCGTAGGGTCGTCTTAGCGGAGATGTACCAGTCCCTCGACCCGTAGGGTCGTCCTGGCGGAGATGTACCAGTCCCTCGACCCGTAGGGTTATCCTGGTACAGGTGGGTCAGTCCCTCGACCCGTAGGATCGTCTTGGCGGAGATGTACCAGTCCCTCGAACCGTAGGGTCGTCCTGGCGACAATGTACCAGTCCCTCGACCCGTAGGGTCGTCTTAGCGGAGATGTACCAGTCCCTCGACCCGTAGGGTCGTCTTAGCGGAGATGTACCAGTCCCTCGAACCGTAGGGTCGTCCTGGCGACAATGTACCAGTCCCTCGACCCGTAGGGTCGTCTTAGCGGAGATGTACCAGTCCCTCGACCCGTAGGGTCGTCTTGACGGAGATGAGTCAGTCCCTCGACCCGTAGGGTCGTCTTGACGGAGATGGGTCAGTGCCTCGACCCGTAGGGTCGTCCCGGTGGAGATAGACGAGTCCCTCGACCCGTAGGGTCGTCCTGGCGCAGATGGATCAGTACCTCGACCCGTAGGGTCGTCCTAGCGGAGATGGGTCAGTCCCTCGACCCGTAGGGTCGTCCTGGCGGAGATGTACCAGTCCCTCGACCCGTAGGGTCGTCCTGGTGGAGATGTACCAGTCCCTCGACCCGTAGGGTCGTCCTGGTGCAGATGGCCCAGTTGCCCCCGTCACCGACCCTCCGTCCACGACCCTCCGTGACTGAGCCCCCGTCCGGCCCCAAACGAGGGTCTGAAACCCCGACGAACGTTAGGAGTCGAACACCTAGAGGGAACACTCTCACGCAGTCCAAAACAACCTAAAGGTTAGTCTGACTACTCGAGAAGATTTACTTAGTGTAGTAGTTCTGAGACTTCAACTTCCATAGAGGAACCTCCCACACCCCTCGCTCGTCTGTCGTAGGTCAAGTTCGACGAGAGGGGGTCAATTGTCCTGGACTAACGGCGGACGAAGTTTTAGTGTCAACTATTACAACATCGTCTTTCTCGTAAATAAAGGTATTATTCAAGAAAACCTTTTCGTAAACTCTTGCAGGACTAGGACAGTAAGTAAGACTTTTCACTTCGGTTGAAACCGTTACATAACCCTGCCACAAGGGACTTCGGGTCTACGGTACCTATGCCAGTAAACAGGGGCGCCTCCGACTCGTCGTTGTCCTGCGACCGACCCCCGACGTCTGGGGACGTGGACCACCTCTTCGGTTTCGAAACCCCCTTCTCTTCCACCAGGAACTCGTCAGTCGGGAGGAGGTTTCACTGACTCTCGACGAAAACGATATTTCTTCACACCGTGGAAAGTTTGCGGCGAAGATCCGGTGCTTGCTTAGGGCAAAAGTAAAGTCTCTCGTCGAGTTAGTGCCCCTCAAAAATCTTCGACCTTTCCTGTATCTCTGGTAGGGAACGCTTAGAGAGGAGGGTGTACAGAGCCGGCTTTTCGGCCCTCCGTTTCAACTCACCTACTCTCCACGACTAAGTCCGGGCAGTGAAAGGAGGGGAAACCGATACGAGTTCAGAGAATCAGTGAAGGAAGATTTTAGAGGAAAGATGAAAATTTCGCTTCAAATTAGACTTAATAGGTGTCCCTGTTCGTCTCACTAAACTCCGTGTCTAGCCCCCAGGGATCCTTGGGGTGGGGTCAGGGGTCCGGTGTGTTCGGAGTGGCGGTGGGGGCGGGGGTCCCCTGGGAGTCGTCTGGGACCGCCAAGTGATGAAGGGAGGACCGAGACGTAGTCGGGACGTCCGTGCCCCCGAGCTGCCGACTGGGTGTCTCTCCCGAGGTCTGGGCGTCACGGAACGTCTCCCGTGACCCCCACACTCGACTCGCCGCCGATCCAGAGGACCTCCATCACGGCGTCCGGGTCCAGTCTACGCTGAGGACCCCAGTGGGGGATGAGAGGTACCACTACTCCCCGCAGGGCCCGTCCTCCTCAGAACGAGAGTTCCAGAGTGAAGAGGGGTAGTGTGCGGAGGTGGGAGACGGACTAGACTCACTAAAACATAGTCCACTCTGTGGCACAAATACGTGGTCCTGGAACGGGACTTAAAGAGTGCACCTGTCGAGACGTTTCCGTCATTGAGGAGGACTCAAAGGTAGTAGCCTGAACTAGGTACTATAACTTGAGCCTTAGAGTCGTCTCCAATTGAACTTGAACTTTTATAAGGTGTCACCTGTCTCCCCCCTGACATACAGTCTCGGGCAAATATCAGGTAGACCCCGTGTCTCGAGCGTGCTACCCGACACTGGCACGACTGCGATCAGAGTCCGACTGCCCGGTGCAGGAGTCAGTGGGGACGGCGCGGGCTGACACCACGGGCCCTCTGCCGAGGGTCCGGAAGACCGACATAAAGGTGGTCGGAATAGCGACAATGGAACATCCCTGGAGGTTTCTTTGAGGACACCCACTATGATTCTAACTTGACCGACCACGACCTAAAGAACTTTACTTGGTTTGATAAAAATGAAGATAGTTTAAGTTCGGGGTGCCCTTCGGTGTGAAATTAAAAGAAGACTACGACCGAAAGTTTCTCTTCTGCACCTCGACCTCACCCCGATCACATCGACTGGACTCTAAAGACAAGGACTTCAACCTAAAGGGAACGGACCTCACTCGACGAAAAGTTGTGCGGTCTGAACGGCTCCGTCCTTCAGAGTACCTGCCAGAGACTGAGACGGTCGGACCCTGACCCAAGATTGTCTTTTCACACGTCCGCTCTGCTCGTGTCACCACGGTAGAAGAAAGGACCCTAGAGCTTGCTTCGTCCTTCCCCTGACACACTTCGAGGGGTTTCGTAGTCCGTCACCTTCCCGGGACTCGGGGCCTCCCACGGGCGGGTGGCACCCATGGGTACACTGTGGCACCCCAGTTCAGAGGTATCCTGGTGCATCCCAGGACGCAAAGGTAGCCAGGTCCGTAGACCGTCCAGAAGTTCCGTAGAGTCGAATTTCTGGTCGCACAGACCGAACTGATCTCTGGTTTGACACCTGCTCCGGCAAACGTAAAAATAAAGTTTCCCTGGGGTCCGAAGCGAGCATCAAGTCAGCCATTTCTTAGACGGACGTTACGTCCTCTGGGCCCAAGCTAGGGACGAAACCTTTCTAGGGTACCTCTTCCTTCACCTTTGGGTAAGGTCACGAGAACGGACCTCTTAGGGTACCTGTCTCCTCGGACCGCCCGATGTCAGGTACCCCAGCGTTTCTCGTGTTAATTCGCTGATTTGGTGGTAGAGTCACAGACTCACGGCCAGGGGTCCGAAGGTAGGTCTGATGCCAGGACCGGACCTCAACTCGGGTGCACACGGGACCTCGGACACGAAGTCAGTGCCACCCGCCGGTGCAAAGAGTCCGATGAAGGAGTCGGGAACGATACACAAGCACGACCCCGGATCTTCCCACTAAAGACATGTGAAGAATAAATATACGGAGGCGAACCTTCTGTTCACTGCGTGATAAACGACTGTGGTCGCTCTTTATCAAAGACCAAAATCGAAACTCCAGGAGGCAAGGCATAAGAGGGGCCTCGGTAGACACAAGGTGGGTGGCACCCCAAAAGACGGGGCCCTGGAACCTGTAAGGGCGTACTGGAGGACTCAAGTCATCTTCTCAAGCGCTCTCCGTCCCCAGAGTGGTCGTGTCCGACTCAGACGCGCAGGTCGGAACACGGGCTGTACCTGAGGGGAGGCGGTGGGCGACGGTGTCCGTGGAACCCCTAGGACTGACAGGGGTCCGAAAGGGGAGCTCCGGGTACAAGGACGAGTAAGAGTGCGGGAAGACTGCACCTGTGGACAAAAGTGGAGAGAGACGACACTCGGACTCACCTTTAAGTAAGTAAGTAAGTCGGTAGTTTGTAAACGTATGGAGGACGATACGTGGACCGAAGGGACCACCAAGGCTCCATTTCTTAGGCGGTCGGCACGTCCTCGGCGCTCAAGTAAGGACCCGTCCTTCTAGGGGACCTCTTCCCTTACCGATGAGTGAGGTCATAAGAACGGACCTCTCGAGGTGCCTGTCTCCTCGGACCGCCCTATGTCAGGTGCCTCAACGTTCCTCTACCTGTACCGACTCGTTGAAAGTGATAATACGTGAACCATTACACTATCTTCTAGCCTTACCTTCGCAATCTCCAGGAGTCCCTCCAAGTAACACGGTCTGAAAGACTTTCTTAGTAGAAACATAGGTGGGAAAGAGGGGAGGGGGTGCTTCCCCGAGAGGCCACCTACAGAGGTTAGTGTAGAACGTCTGAGGGAAGAGTTCCTTTGGTTATAAAAGACACTGCGAGGTAGGTTTTCTTGTGAAATCAGAAATAGAATGAAAAGTGGGGGGAACCTGTGTCGGTACGGGGACACAGACGCGAGGACCCCGTCCCGTCCCTGACATAGTCTTCGTCCTTTGCAGTACGAAAGAATCCTCTGACTGCCCGCCACCACCTGAGAGGACCCGACCCTCCTTTAGCGTCCCCCGTGAGCTGCCACTCAAGTCCCCCGAGGAGAGTCTCCCTAAGGGCGAGGGACGTGAGAACGGAACCACGAGAGGTCGGAGACGAGAAGGAGGGCGACCTGTGACCCGTCTTAGGACAGGAGTAGAGTGACTAAGACAGAGGGTACCCATTTTCTGTGGGAGACCCAAGGGACACGGAAGGTCTATGACACTACCGTTACGAAGGGAGTGGTAAGTCTGGAGGAGGGTCGGCCTGAGGGTAGGTGGACGGAGGGTTGTGGAGGTGACCTTTCAGAGGTCCTAGGTATTGGACTTGTGTAGAGGGTCTGAGGTGAGTGAGAGAGGAGGGGAACGCAGGGAGAGAACTACTGATAGTGGGGTTTGAACCGTTGTTCGTTCGGGCACCCGTTTCGGACAAGGAGGGGACCTCACGGGTAAGGCCCCCCTCCGTCGTACGTGGTTCCAACGTCTCGACTCCGGCCTTGGGAGCGGGTGCAGACCAGGTCGAGATCCGGACCCCAGAAGTAGGAGGAAAGAGGCTCGGGACTTAGTACGAGAGGGACCTGGAAAGACCAGTGGAGGACGGACGAAAGGAGGGTAGGAGAACTCGGGACCCCGTGGGGTCGCTCCCCAGAGATTGTCGTGTCTGGTCTGCCCCGGGGAGAGAACGGGTTTGGGAGACTACACACCGTAACGGGACTGCCAGACCGGGTGTGATAGGTCGGGAAAGACGGAGAGGTCCGCAGAAAGGAGGTGAGTCATGAAGGGTGGTCGTGGGACTCGAGAGGTCGACGACACGAACCCTCTGGGAGAGGGACCTCCAGAAACACGACTGGTGGGGACGGGCGGAACCGAGGGCGTCAACGTTGAATCTCAGAGAGGGATTCCGACGTAAGCTACGGAGCACCTACACTTACGACAATTTCCTTTCGGAATGACACAAATTCATAAATAAAGGGGAGACACTTCATGAATAAAGGGAACGACACTTCATTTGAACGACCTTCCTCACGTACTCGAACAAACGTGGACACAGGGGCCCAGGACCTGCACCCTCGGTCTGGGACGGTCCACCTGCTCGACGTCCTCCGCCGAAGACAGGGGAGGAGGTCGGGTCGTCTGGACAGCCCTGTCGCAGGGGAGGGACGGTCCGACCGGGAGGAAGCGACCGGGAGACACGCCACTCACAACGGAAGGCGTGGCTGGCCTTCGGGACACTACCTAAGCGTAGAGATACCTCAATGGACATTGACGTCGTCTAAACTGTCGGTGAGGGACCCCTACCCCAAAGTAGGTCACACGACAACTGACGGGAAGAGAGGACTACTGGTAGTCTCTCTGTCAAAAGAAAAAGTTCAAATACCGGAGTCACCAAGCTAATGTCAATATCACGGGGCTTGTCGACAATGAGAAACGTTGTCACCTAGTCTTTACTTCGACTCGAGCCTGAATTACCTTTAACAGGGAACTTTCCAAACTTAAACCTTGTAAATAAGAGGTAATTAAAGTTCATCAAAGATTTAACTCGTTTTGTCAGAGTCAGAAAGGAGGTGCAACTCCCAAAGTCGACTGTTTACCTACGGACCAGACGTCTGAGGCAGCGACCGAAACACTTCACATCTAGAATCCCACACATGAGTGGGTGGGTTGCCTGCAGTAGGGTCACCCAACACCCGGGCGACTCGAATTAGTCCGACCGCACACCGCATCCAACCCTACGGGGTCGTCCCACTTCACTGTAAATCAAATTAACGAGCACGTCTGCACCCTCTCTGTGGCTCTACCCACATACCCCCGGGACGTACCCCTTCGTCCACCGACCTCTGGGGGAGGCCGTGAGTGGGGAGGTGGGCGGTGAGGGGACGTCGCATTGGACTGAAGTCCTGAGGCTCGTCGAGGTCCTTAAGAGGATTCGCGGTATACGCGCCACTAGGTCACCCACTCCCGAGCTTCGACGTAAACATGGTTGTAGCATACTTCAACTCTTTCGCGGTCATCACTGAGTACTGACCTCTCTCTCGCGTCCACGAGACCACAACCACATATTGGGTAGGATCGGACGTCGCACACCTAACGACAACAAGTCAACGAGTCAGTACGGACTGAAGAACACTGCGGTATCTGACGTCATGAGGGACAGGAAGTGATCGCGGGCCTCGAGCGAGTTTGAGTACAGGTGACTCAGCCACTACGGTAGGTTGGTAGAGTAGGAGACAACGGGGGAAGAGAAAAAAAGGAGTCAGAAAGGGTCGTAGTCCCAGAAAAGATTACTCAGTCTGGAAACGTAGTACACTGGGTTCATAACCTCGAAGTCGAAGTCGTAATAAACAAGGTTACTTATAAGTCCCAACTAAAGGAAGTCCTAACTGACGAAACTAGAACGTACGGTTCCCTGAGAGACTTCAGAAGAGATCGTGGTGTCAAGTTTTTGTAGTGAAGAAACCGCAAGTCACTCATCTACTACCTATGCTAAACTTGACATCACTAGACCGAGGTCTTTGTGGAACGGACGACTTGCCAGGACAGAGGTCTGGACACCTCTCTGGTCTCGACGTCCGTCCGCGGACATCTCCAGGAGTGAGTGGACCCGTGGAACCTGTCCTATCACAATTTTGGTGGGGACCGCCCTGAACGCCTTTCAGCTTTGACCTGCACTCGTACATTCGTTGACTCAATGATATGAATCTTCTTTCGTCCGGACTCATATCTAACAAAGATGTGACCGAAAACCAAGTGCTCCTTTAGACCGCACAATAAACGAAGAGACACAGGTTGGACCCGAAACGCGAAACGACCTCTTTCAGAAGTCGAGCGCCGAAGGGACCGGAGGGTCGAGGACCGTGCCCACCTACAATGAACAGACTGAGACGAGCAAAGGTTAAGGTAGGTGGTCACTAGATTCGTGATTATAAACCGACTGGTTGAGGCACCTCACGCCGGTACTTTGCATGAAAAGATTCATGCAAAAGGTTCTTGCCGGTAGAAAAGATTCTGGGTAGAAGTCGACACATAACGGAGGACAAAGGGGAGGACGTCGGTAAGCCCAGTGAAACAAATACTTTTCGGGCTCGTTTGGGTCGATCTCGAGGTCAGAGTGATGAGGGGCGGAGGTCCTCCGGGGCCCCTCGGAGCCCCCCTCTTCACACCAGGTCCGAGAGGGCTGACGAGACCGGAGTCCGAGACACGGGCGACCAAACGCTCCGACCTCCCTGTCGCAGGAGCCGGCGGACGACGACGGTCGTACCAAACGTCCGACACCGACGGAGAGGCCGTGGACGGGAGACTCACCGCCCACAGGTGCCGACGGGTGTCCGTCCACGGAGACCCTTTGTACACCCCCACGGCTCCCCCGGAGGGTCCGGGGAAGGCACAGCACCTCTTGGAGGGGGAGGGGGAGGGGGACGGAGTCTCGACGTGTGAGAAAGGTAGGGGCACGGGTCACCCGAAAGGAGAACCCAACCCCCGACGTTCTACCATGTACGGGTCATGGCAACGGGTCACATACGAGTAGGACTCTCCGTCACGGCCCGAGGTGACTGGGGACGAGAGGAGAGACGGTGGCGGGGGCAAGTTCCTCCTCGTCCTCCGTCAATTGGTCGCAAATCTTTTCGGGCCAACCGTTGGGCGAGGTCATAGGAACGGACCTTTTAGGGTACCTGCCTCCTCGGACCACCCGATGTCAGGTACCCCAAGTTTCTCAACCTGCACTGACTCGTCGAAGTGAAGAAGTCGGAAACAAACACCGCACTCGGTCGTAGAGAAATCGGGAAATCCGGTTTTCCTCGGGGGTGCGGGAATCCGTCTCCCGCGTTCAGAGTCGGGAACAACCGGTGGAGACCCGACGTCACGACGCCGGACCCGTCCCGTCCCCGACTCGTCCCGCCGCCCCAGAGAAGGACCGCCCTCCTCCCGGACGACGGACGGTCCCGAAGCACGGTGAGCGCCCCACACTTCGAAGGGCTCAGAAACCACACAGAAACAGGAGTCGAGACCAAGACTCTGTCTTCAATTCTGTCGTCCAATGCACGTGAGGGGAAGGAAGTCTAAGACACGGGGACGCCTGTGGAGCAGAGGTCACCCCCTGGTCCGTTGGAAGGAGAGGCGAGGGAGGTCGACGGTCCTTCTGCCGGTCCGGAGGGGGTCCCGACTGTGTAGGAGAGGGTAGAGGAGACCTAGAAACAAGGTAAATGAAGAAAGAGGAGGAGGAGCAGTCGGTAGTGGTGACACTAAGTAGTCTGGAGACAACAAGACACGACGAGTTTGTTAACCTTTTAGCAGTCACAAAAGTGGAGCCTCTTCGCTTACGTAGAACACACCTGGTCCTTTCGACGGTCGACACAATCTTTTGGTTCCCACACCACCGGTAGTTCGGCCGTCGTCGACGTCGGAGGCGGGATACCGCGTGGGGACGCCCCTAGTCCCACCTCTCTTCGTCCTGAGGGCGGGCCAGACCGATTCCCCGTAGAGTTTCCTTACTAAAGTCACTCGGGTCTGAGAACGTAAAACGGTAGACGTCTTTTCGTGATTCAAGTAATTGACTTCTACAGACCGAAAAGAAATTAATTGTCATTAGAAAACTACAAGGTTGACGGACTAAAAACAACTTTTTTTTTTTTTTTTTTCGGGACATATCGGACCGAGGAGGGAGTAGAGAAACCTCGTCAGGGAGTCTCGTTAGAATCTTCGACGGAAGGTCCGAATTCAAGAGTTATACAGACTACTTCTTGCGTACTAAGAGTCGAAAATCCAACACATAAAAAAATCGAACTGTCGACTATCACCTTCTGAAGTCAATTTGAAAAAACTCTGATCTCCAAAAGATTCCCATTAATTAACTTTTGTAACAGACTAAATAAGTGATCAATAATCTGATATGCCCAAAAGTAAAAGAAAACGTGGTCAAGACAGGGGAGGACGTAGATCTTAAAAGTGCCGAGAAACTAGTATAAGACAATCTGAGGGATTTGTACCCTGAGTCGGTCCGACCATACGATCGAAGGAAAGCGGACACATGTTCACAAAGACGCAACCAAAAGGACAATGGGAAAGTGTGTCATTTCCCAGTCGAAACACAAGTTAGTGACCCGAAGTCATTTGACTTTATAACATAAAAGGTTCCGATAATTTTTCACCCGGAAACACTTCTTTCTTTTGAGAGTGTATGACAGATTTAAGGATCTTTCTAACCGAAAAATCACTAAACAAAGAAGATTTTTTCTTTTCAATGGTACAATCATATAAATTTCACCCTTATATAAATTTACTAACGTTGGTCTACGTAAACGTTTGGAAAGTTCTCGTTATCAAGGTAGTTCTTTCACGAATTTATTTTTTGTTTAATAACGTTAAAAGTCCAACTCATTATTTCACACACATTAACGTCGTCGATTATATACGTAAATTACTTCATATAGATAGAAGGATTTCCTCACGGTGGTTAGTTAAACACTACTTCAGTCACATTACTCCTTTGTTTGTATCAAGGTATACCAAATTTTAGGGGCGCACAGATTATCACGGAGTGCAATTAGTCTTTTATCAATCTCAGTAGACAAACGGGTAAAGGTACGTACAGAGTACCCTAACCAATGGTCATCCCAGGACAACGGAGGGGTCCCCAGACCGTCAGTCCATCCCCTTCCCCCCGACCGCAGGTGTCTCGACTGTAGTGTGTTGAACAGGACGCCAACCCTGACTCCCGAAACCTGAGTCTGTTGAGACCCAAATTTAAGATCAAAGGAAATGTTCTACCTACTAAACTTCTTTAAGAGATTTGAAAGACTTAAAATTAAAGGGTATTATATTCACCCTTATTATTATCCCTATTATTAATGTAGATGTCCGGTCTCAGTGACCATCGGAAAATTTCCCTTTGCAAGTAACACTACCACCACCACCACTGCTACTACCACCACTACTACTACCACTACCACCACCACCACTACGACTAAAACTACCACCACCACCACTGCCAGTACTAATACTACCAGTACTACCACTACCACGACCTCTACGACCACCACTACCACTACTATCACCACTACTAGTGCCATTACTACGACTAAAACTACTACTACCACCACTACCACTAAAACTACTACCCCTGAAACTACCACTACTACCGCTACCACGACCTCTACCACCACCACTACTATCCAACTACCACCACTACCACTATGGTTGGTCAATAAATTGACAATAAACCACGACGATTGGTTTCTGAACCTTAGAACGTCTGACGTCTGAATCAACCCCTTCCATTCCACCGTGAACTCCCTCCTAAATTACCAAATAGTCTTAGTTTTACCTTCCGTTTCCCCATAAGATACGAAATAAACAAGTCTAGAATTGAACTAGATCAGAGGATTGAACTAGACGGTCCACCAATCAAATCAATCTATCGATAATCCTGTCAAAAATATTATAATCTTCGAGTTAAAAAATCTTAACACAGACATTGGATTATACAGTTCAAGTACTCGATAGAGTCTTGTCACAAGTCTTAATGAAATTTTTTATATAAAGGTTTATAAAGTCAAAAACTGAACGTAAAAAGTATTTTGCTCAATACCTAGTTCCTCTGGGTCGGGGAAGAAGAGAGTAGGTAAAGATAATATCCGGACGGACGGAGGTCTGGAGAGAGCTTTGAAAGTCCCCTAGAGGTACATCGGACGACCCGTGTAGAGAGTAGGGAAATTAAAAGAGGAAGTGGACTGAACCGGAGTCTCTGAGGTCGGTCCTCTCGTCTCCCTCCGACACCCTCCTTACAACTCTGCCCCGACAAACAGGAACCGGTCGCTCTCCTCCGACTTAAGCCCGTCGCGGAGGATAGTCACTCCAGACGCACCCACACGTAGACTATCCCAGGGGCCCTAGGACGGACCAATTGGACTCTGTGACCGGGAGTGTCTGGAGGACGACTACCTCGGTAGTGCCGCGGGTCCGGTCGGGTCCGCCACCGACGTCGCTCGTCCTGCGAGTGGAGGTGGGACCACGGACGTCTCAGTTCTCGAAGATCACCCTGTCCGACTGCGGAGGTCCCGGATCACCGAGGAGTCTCGACCGGGCCGGGGCGACTTCAGACACCCAGGACGGAGGAAGGACTCAATCGACTTTTGTGTTTCATCCCAGAAGTGACCGGGAACTGGACGGGCCGCGGAGGGGATAGCAGAGGTCGACGACAGCGACAGGGCAGGTCGTCGAGGGACGATAAGAGGAATGGGTCAGGGAAAGAAGGTCACAAAAAGATCTAAGGAGACCTTAGGGTCTCGACAAAAGTCATTATTCTTCCCTCTCAAATAAAACGGACGACCGACCCAGGATCCGTGGTAGAAACTTAGAATCCGACAAAACCAAAAGTTATCTCAGGACGTGGGTGCCGTCAGGGACTCTCAGTCTCTTTAAGACCCAGTAGCTCTGAGGGGCTCACTGACATACCTCTTCACCCGGTCGCGGACTGAAAACGGAAGGTAACACCTGTAAAGGCTGTGCGTCCCTACCTTCGTACGCGACGACACGTGTAGACTCCGACGACACCTCCCGTCTCGGTAGCGCTTAGGTTTTACACAATAGGTTCCAGCTGGCGCTCTAGTAAGCGTAGACCGTAACGAACATCGAACTGCTTTCCCGCTTCTGTGGGTCCTCTGGGCATTAGGTTCCAAGGGACTTGCGCTACGTCACGCAGTAAAGTGCAGGGACTGCAGAGACAATGGCCAAAACCGTCGCACACTCTTGGGCACGTCGGGCACCTCCCCCAACTACCCCGAGACAACTAGGTCCCATTGACTCACTGTAGGTGTGCCCTCGACCCGTCTGTTCGTCCGACCTCTCTCGAGTCACGACCTGTGCGTGTCGTAGTCTCCAAGAGGGTCCCTTTCCCCCATCGGCTCCTAGCTGGTTTCCTTGTAAACTCTCATTCTCCCCACCCATGCAAAATACTACCCTAATCTAGATATCGTATATACTACACATTTTCATTATGGTTACTTCGTTTCTGGGCACATGAGTGGTGGACTCAAGACTTTCTCTTGTGCTCACTAAGAGACTTCGGGTGACACGGGGAGTCTGGCAGAAGGAAGGACAGATTCTAGTAACGGTTCAGGTCAGAACACCAACGGCACGAACGAAGAGAACTAAGAAATAATGCACAGAACAACGACAAGTCAGCGAGTCAACACAGGTTGAAGGACCCTGGGGTACCTGACGTCGGGTGGTCCGAAGGACAGGAGGTGATAGTGTACACATCGACGACGACGACGATTCAGTGAAGTCAGCACAGGCTGAGATACGTTGGGGTATCTGCCGTCGGGTGGTCCGAGGGGGTAGGGACCCTAAGAGGTCCGTTCTTGTGACCTCACCCAACGGTAAAGGAAGAGGTTACGTACTTTCACTTTTCACTTTCTCTTCAGCGCGTCAACACAGGCTGAGAAGCGCTGGGGTACCTGACGTCGTCTGGTCCGAGGAGGCAGGGACCCTAAAAGGTCCGCTCTCGTGACCTCACCCCACTGTAACGGAAGAGGCCGGAAGACGAAATAACTCTACATTAACTATATATTGAAACACATTCAAATTCCACACGTTTTACAACTAAACTATGTGAATCCAAAGCGTTTTACTACGGTATAAATATCAATTGTGGAGGCAGTACAGTGTCTTAATGGTAAAGAAAAAACACCACTCTTGTGAAGTCTATGTGAAAGAATCCTTGAAGGTTCACCTATTGTGTCAAGACAATTGACACTAGTGGTACAACCTGTAATCTAGGGGTCTTGCATGAGACGAAAGTTTCGTTAATGTGGTTTTAATGTGAGGGTGGTTTTTGAGATAAAGAGGGTGAAGGACAATCCTCAGCGATGACATTCTAAAGAATCAAAGAAGAGTTGACCATCCATACTTCGCACAGAGTAACACCACGATTGGTGGTAAAGGTCTAATAATCACTCCGATTCTTAGAAAAGTATACAAACACTTTGAACGCAGGTTAAAAAGACAATTGACACACACACAAAATTTTTAACTAAACTTTAAAAAAATGTATAAGACCTATGATTGGAAAACAACAAAAATGTACAAAGATTAGATCTAGTAGTACACTAAATACCAGACAAAATACTTGTCTAAAAAAATAAAATTGTGTTAGTTTAAATAGGTAAAAGGGAAATACAAACACGGAGAAAGAGTACAAATTTTTAGTACAGGATGTTGTTTAAATATTTTTACAAAAGGATTGAAAGAAGAATTTCACAATATCAAAGTAAAAAGTGTATATTTATATATTAGTGTTCCTTTGTCGGGAATCGTTTCCAGTCACACCAAATCAAACATCGTACATTGATCTTATATAGGTAAGGTATAACCTATAATAAAGTATTACGTTTATACGGAGTCAAAAAGATGACCGTCTGTACAAATAAAGATCAAATCCTGACCATAAAAAAATTCCCGAATAAAATAATAAAAATTTAACTTGATGTCAACTAAATATCACAAAATAATCAAAGTCCATATGTCGTGTTTGAAATCAATATGTTTGGATATATAAGTAAATATATATACTTACTTATATATATATATAGTCAATATGTTTGTATATATAAGTAAAAGTCTACGTAAAGAGAATGTCTAATAACACTTTATGACTCATGTCAAGGGAGGCGACATGTCATCTACGAACAACCAATAGTCCTGATCCAACTTATACATCGTTAGTGTGAGAATACGGAGAAAAACACCAAATACATGAATGTACAAATATCCCTTGTATGGGTCCTCACTTTAAGAACCTAGTATCTCGTGAGATGCAAGTAGAAATCGTCTGCTGTGGCTCACCAAAAGAGTCCACGAATATCGTCAAATTTAGGGAAGATTGTCACACACTCTTAAGGGTAAAAAGGTTCACGAGTGGTTGTAAGCCATAATAGTAGTCAAATTAAGGTTGCGGACACCACGCGTGTGTGACTCGTCAAAGTCAGACGCAGAGGACTCGATACTTACTACGACTCGCGGAGAAGTGCCCTAATCAACGACGAACCTGAAGAAACCACGTAGTGGAGAAGAGAGAGTAAAAACAGACCACCTGTTAGATAGTAAAAGTATAACAAACCATCCCTAAGAAGTACTTTGTAAACAACCCAAGACAGAATCAGACCCCACGCTCTTGCTTTAAAAGTATCCGACCTACCGGAAAATTGTCGTTCGCAAATAGAGGGTGTCGAGACCTCTGACCCTTCAGGTCCGAATTCGACCGTCGTCTGGACAACAGACCCCTCCTGGGTGAAGGACCGAGTAGGTACGACCAGAAGAGCCACAGAAGTGCCCCGCTTTCGAAGACCCCGTCGTGAATACTTCTGCTAGCAGAGTAGACCTCCGAGGTAGGGGTCCCTCAGTAGCGGAGAGTCACTGAGGGTGGAGGTTTATGCTGACGTGCCCCTGAACCCTAACGTCGTACACCCAGAGTTCCCCCTGCGCAAAGTAGACGTTGCCAAAGCAAACAAGATTACCAGAAGAGGGTGGGTCAGGCGAACGGAAAAGGGCCGGAAGTACTACTGAAAATTACTTGTGTACAAGTATTAAAATTACATCGGTTCGAATAATTGGGATAAGAAAGACAATTACTAAAAAATAAAGAACAAATCCTCTTAAAAGGGGCGAAGTTTAGTAATTCTCTCAGAGAATAAAACGGAAGATCTTCAATATGACAAAAGTGTAGATCCGAATGTAAGGTTAGTTGGGACGTGGTGACTGACTTTTAGGGAAAGAGTTAAGAGAGACACAGCAAAACAATGTAGACACACACGTACCTTGACACACACGCACGTTGACACATACGCACCTTGACACACACGCACGTTGACACACATGTGCCCTGATAAAGACCTGAGAGAGGAGACAGGGTGACCGGAGACACATAAACAGACACACTACACAAAAACGAAATCTCAGTCAGAACTCTAGTTCACCTCGTTCAGTAGGGTTGAACAAGCATAAAAAAATTACCCAATCAAGATACCTAAAAATTCCCTATAAATACAAAATTTAGCTTTCACACTTTCACAATCAACACAGGCTGAGTAACACTGGGGTACCTGACATCGGGTTGGTCCGAAGAGACAGGTACCCTAAGAGGTCCGTTCTTATGGCCTCACCCAACGGTAAAGGAAGAGGTCCCCTAGAAGGAGTGGGTCCCTAGCTTGGACCCAGAGGGTGTAGCGTCGTTTGAGAAATGACTGACTCCGCGGTCCCTCTGAAAGGTTTAGCCTCCTATCGACGAACTGCCACGACACAGTCAAAGAAGGCGTGTCACTCCACTTAGGTAGCACACAGGCATCTAGGAGAGGGAGGACTTGGAGGGAGGAGGACGTGGGGTGGGAGATCCAGTAGTGTCTCGGGACTCGGCTCGAGGGACAGAGTATCGTCGAACGGCAATCGAGAGGCAAAGTGGGGAGTCACATAACGACAGTCACGGCGAAAGAGCTAACCGGGTGGGAGAGGAGGGAAGGGACGCAGGTGTTCGGGTAAGAGACACGGACGCAGAGATAAAGACGGGACGTTCATCAAAATAACTGTGGTAAAAAGATCTAAAGTGTACTCAGGAAACTAAAGGTAAAATAAAAAATTATATTTAAATAAATAAAATTAACCTCCAATTAATGAAATGTTATAACATAACGAAAACGGTATGTAGTTGTACTTAGGTGGTGTCCACATGTGTACAAGGGGTAGGACTTCGGGGGAGGGAGGAGGGAGGGGCAGGGTAGGGAGACCCAGCAGGGGCACGTGGTCGGGGCTCGTGGGACATAGTACGTAACTTGGACCTGACCGCTAAGCAAAGTGTATACTATAATATGTACAAAGTTACGGTAAGAGGGTTTGGTGGGGTGGGAGCGGGAGAGGGTGTCTCAGGTTTTCTGACAGGATATGTAGACACAGAGAACGACAGAGCGTATGTCCCAATAACAATGGTAGAAAGATTTAAGGTATATATACGCAATCATATGACATAACCACAAAAAGAAAGACCGAATGAAGTGAGACATAAAATTTAAATCTGATTCGAACCCTTCGATTCGTCTTAAACCCTAAAACTGACCATAACAAAACTTAGGGCACTTGTACCAAATAAGAAGGGAAATAACTCTCAAAGAAGTTAAAGGGAATTATAACCAAAAGGGGAACGTATCGCTCGAATGTCTAATAAATAATCTAATTAAGGAGTTACAAACCAGATAAACTGTCAGAACACCCACCACAGAAATATTCGAGATTAACGATCGAAACTACCATCGATCTTCCTATTTACTAAAAGAGTGTGACTTAAACGTGTGCCGACGAAGAGTCTTGAGAGGGTGGTTGAAATTACTAAGTAGAGGGAGGGGACCCAAAATACCCTTGTGTTGAGGTAGTAGACACCTTTTGACGACGAATTAAAGGATCAGAAGTTAAAAAACGGTTTGTATAAAATAGTTTTATCTTTTTAACATAGTTCAATTCCATCAAAGATGAGAAAAGTTAACCGATTCTAAATAAATAAAAAACGTCTGAGGTCATACGACAGTCTACTTAACGAGTAGATGAACCGGAGAAAGAGACCTTACCTATACTTGGGGGTACCCTTTCTCCCCGGACTTGGATCCTGAGTGGAGGGATCCAGTTAAAAAAAGGGAAGAACAACTTATGTGTCACAGAAATTACTTAAAATTTTATATAAGGGTTTGACGACAAAGGTCTTCACCTTAGAGTCTATTACGATAAAATTTTAGAGTTTAAGCATAAATTTAGTAAAAACCTCTTATGTCACTTACGAACGAATTTAAATGCGTTGTAAACGGCAAAAGAAAAGGTAAGAGTCTTCAAGAAAGACCTTAGTAAAAGGAAAGAAGGGTATTATATAGGTAATCGTCGAGGGGAACCCTCCGAGACCCCAGTCATGGTCTGCGGAACAGACCCCACGGAAACGAGACGGGAGGAAGGCCTGCGCGACGACCCGAGCGGAGAGGCCGACTCTGTCACAGGAGACCCGTGTGGGAAGGCCCGGGGAGCGACGACAACTCGTCTGTCGACGGTCCCCCGAGCGGGAGACACCATCGCCCAGGAGGACAGTGGAGACGGACGAAAACTCTGGAGACCGAAATTACGCGAGTCTAAAGAGAGACTATACGACACGAGTGACCACAAGTGACACAAACACTAAGACTCCTAAATGCAGAAAGGGTAGATGCCTCCGCAGAGTCCGTGCTTTCACTTTCACTTCAGCGAGTCAGCACAGGCTGAGAAACGCTGGGCTACCTAGTGTGTCAGGTACCTGAGAGGTCCGGTCTTATGACCTCACCCGTCGGAAAGGGAAGACGTCCCCTAGAAGGGTTCGGTCCCTGACCTGGGTCCAGAGGGCGTAACGTCCGCCTAAGAAATGGTCGACTCGGCGGTCCCTCCGGGTCCTATGGAAGGTTATGACGGAGAGGGGGTGAGAAAAAAAAAAATTAAAACTATTATATAAAATAAATTGGGTCATTTAGGTTTTATAGTAAAACTATTCCTCAGTTACATTTTTTACAGTGACTTAAAAAAAAAAAGGTATGATTTAGAAACTTCGGACCATATATAAAGTGTAAATGTCGTGTAGAATCAAACTTGATCAATATTAGGTTCACAAGTTGTCGGTGTACATCCACCACCTATACATGAGTTGTCAGGTCAAGTTCTGAAAAACTACATATATATTACTACGTTGATATGTACTTTAACATTAAAAGGGAGGTGTTTTTAGTCCAGTTTACTTTGGATGTCAAAATATCCAAAAATTGCACTTGAAGTTTAAAATCTCATCAAACCTAAATGTCTTTTCAACACCTCTCTCATGTGTATCAAAGGTGGGTCAGGTGTGTGGGGGAAGAGTCATTGTAGAAGGTCACCATTGACATGACATTTGTTATTTGGTTATGACTACCACAATTCGAGTATGAAATAGTCTGAGTGAATCTAATATGGATTACAGGAAAAAGACGAACGTTTTAGGGTAGCTCCGACGGTGTAATGGAGATCGGTAGCACAGAGGAGTCCAAGCAGAACCAACACTGTTAAAGAGTCTGAACGGAATAAAAACTGCAGGACCCATCAAAACTCCAAAATCACCTCCTGTTCCTTCGGACCGCACGATGTCGGGTACCCTAATGTTTCTCGCCTGTACTGAATTACTGACTTGTCGTTGTGCTCAAAACTCCTCATAGTTGGTCCATAAAGTACCTTAATGGAGTGAATCCTCAAGAAACTATTGAAGGAGTACTAATCTGACCCCAATGCCCAAACCCCTTCGTTCTAGCGTCTCCACTCGCCGGTGAAGAAGAGTAAAGCGCAGTTCCCCTGGACGACAGTAGCCCTGAAGAAAGACAACTCCAACTTGTACTAACGGACCGACTCTCTCACAACCAGTTCAAAAGAGAAGATGTGTCAATGAGAAGGACGGAAAAGAAAAGGAAAAAAAATTTTTAAAAATAAAAATGAAATAAAACGAAATGTCATGACATAACCAAAACGGTATGTAAGTGTACTTAGGTGGTGCCCACATGTACGCAAGGGTTTGTACTTGGGGGGAGGGAGGAGGGAGGGGTATTGTAGAGAGACCCAGCAGGGGCACGCGGTAAGACCCTGAGGTAGCGCGTACCGCCTAAGGAGGCAGAGAGAGTAGTAAAGGAAGTGCAAGACATAAGGGACAGGGCGACACGTCCTGAGAACTACGAAAGAGATATGGACGAGGGGTGAGTGGTCAGGAGGGACTTAGACCACATTAGACGACGAACCAGGGAACGAAAAATTAAAATGATGCAGAAAATTTCGTATAAGATAAATAAGAAGTTAGACGTACTAGGAAGTAGAGAACAAGAAACAACTATAAAACACAGAGATAAACAAGTGTCATATATATGAAAGTCAAAACTTAGATTCTAAGATTATGGACGTCCGAAAAATTTAAGCTAAGACGATAAGGAATAAAGAAGATTAGTAACAAGTACAAGAAACTAAAGGAACAAAAGAAAAAACAACAGAAAATTAAAGAGAAACAAGTCAAAGAAAGAAATATAAACCCTAAACCCCTTCTCTCATAAACCTAAACGAAGGGGGTCCTTCGGGTTCCCGAAGACTGAGTGAGAGACCCTCGTGCAATTAGGCTTACGGGTCGAACAACCCAGTAGACCACCAAGGACGTCGACGTTCGAACCGAAGTTGGGGGGTACGAGGAACGAGTCGAGGTAGGAAAGGACGATCGAGACGACCGGTTGTCACCGGTTCCTAATGGGTCCCGGGAACGGCCCACCCCGGAGTCGGAAGGTACGTGAAACGGTAGTCGAGGGGGCACCAAGACGAACCCGTCGTCCTACCCGGACCCGAGGGCAGAGGGACGTTTCGCGTCCCGACGTCCTCCGACCTCGGACGGGACGGACGGAGGTGGGTCCCTCGTGCCTAGGACACTCTCTGAGGCGTCCGGACTACGAGTACCTAAAGACGAAAGGTCCAGTGTGACTGACTCCTGCTGAAGACTCGACAGGACCCACGACAGAACGGGGTCTGTCTTTGGGATTCTAAATATGTACACCCCCTAAGTACCTGAAGAAACGTTGAAATTACTTTGAATACCTAGAAGTGAAATCTTTTTATTCGTGTTCAAATATGGTTGTTATAAAAAGAATTTAAAATCACTCAAAGTCCAGTATCTAGGGTTTCGTTAGATGTCTAAGTTACATTAGGGATGGTTGCCAAAAGAAGTCTCTTGATCTTGTTTGTTAAAGTGTTAAACATACCTTTGTGTTTTTTGGAGCTTATCGGTTTCGTTAGAACTCTTTCTGCTTACCTTGACCTCCTTAGTTGGACGGAGATGGTGTTCGAGATGGTGTCAGTCGTTCTGTCATACCATGACCGTGTTTCTGTCTTTATATCTAGTTACCTTGTTTTATCTTTCGGGTCTCTATTTAGGTGTGTGGATATCTGGAATAGAAGTTGTTTCCTCCGTTCTTATATGTTACCTCTTTTCTGATAGAGAAATTGTATCACCACGACCCTTTTGACCAGTTGGTGAACATTTTCTTACTTTGATCTTGTGAAAGATTGTAGTATGTGTTTTTATTTGAGTTTTACCCAATTTCTAGATTAACATTCTGGTCTTTGATATTTTACGGATCTCCTTTTGTCCGTTGTGTGACAGGCTGTATTTGGTGTCGTCCTAGGAGATACTGGGTGGAGGGTCTCATGACCTTTATTTTCGTTTTTATTTGTTTACCCTAGATTAATTTTAATTTTCGAAGACGTGTTGTTTCCTTTTATATTCGTTGCACTTTTCTGTCGGAAGTCTTACCCTCTTTTATTATCGTTTACTTCGTTGACTGTTTGTTGATTAGAGTTTTTATATGTTCCTTGAGGACACCGAGTTAAGGTCTTTTTATTTTCTGAGTTAGTTTTTCACCCGGTTCCTTGATTTGTCTATAAAGAGGTTTCTTCTGTATGTCTACCGATTGTTTGTGTACTTTTCTACGAGTTGTAGTGAGTAATAGTCTCTTACGTTTAGTTCTGGTGTTACTCCATGGTAAAGTGCGGTCAGTCTTACCGACGCTAGGTTTTCAGATGTTCGTTATTTACGACCTCTCCCACACCTCTTTTCCCTTGGGAGAATGTGACAACCACCCTTACGTTTGATCATGTCGGTAACACCTCTTGTCACACCTCTAAGGAATTTTTTGACCTTTATCTTGACGGAATACTGGGTCGTCAGGGTGACGACCCGTATGTGTGGCTCCTTTGGTCTTAACTTTCTCTATGTACATGGGGTCACAAGTAGCGTCGTGACAAATACCATCGGTCCTGTACCTTCGTCGGATCTACAGGTAGTCGTCTGCTTACCTATTCTTTCGACACCATGTATATGTGTTACCTCATAATGAGTCGGTAATTTTTCTTATGTACACTTAGTCAAGATTACTCTACCTACTTTGACCTCGGATAATATGTCTCACTTCATTCGGTCTTTCTTTTTGTGGTTATGTCATATGATTACGTATATACACCTTAAATCTTTNTTACCTCATAATGAGTCGGTAATTTTTCTTATGTACACTTAGTCAAGATTACTCCACCTACTTTGACCTCGGATAATTATCTCACTTCATTCGGTCTTTCTTTTTGTGGTTATGTCATATGATTGTGTATATACACCTTAAATCTTTCTACCATTACTATTGGGACATACGCTCTGTCGTTTTCTCTGTGTCTACATATCCTGTCAGAAAACCTGAGACACCCTCTCCTTCTCCCACCCCACCAAACCCTCTTACCGTAACTTTGTACATATTATAGTATACACTTTACTTAGTGGTCAGGTCCAAGTTACGTACTATGTCCCACGACCCCCGACCACGTGACCCTACTGGGTCTTCCTACCCTACCCGTCCCTCCTCCCTCCCCCATAGTCCTACCTCTTGTACACATGTGGGTACCGACTAAGTACAGTTACATACCGGTTTGGTTATGTTATATCATTTCATTTATTTATTTATTTTGACTCTAAATTTTTTAATTTTTTTCTTAAAGACCACTGAATAACCTCCATTTATGGAAAGACTGATAACGTATTACTATTTTTAGTATCCTTTGTTCAGTTAATAAACCGTACTTTATAATATCTATACTTAAATAGGTTATTAACTTCTAACGGAGAAATTTATATATTTGAAACTTTAATTATTAAAAATCTTGAGAAAGATCGCACCTAACTTATAAAAATAAGAAAGTTGGTATGAACTAGATTAGAATAATAAAGTCCAAATATTATTCGGATTTTAATGTCTTGAATTCCTAATAATCTTCCTTTGTGATTAGCATGAACTAGTATTGGATTCACGACCCTCTCTTTAATATCCAGTAGAGTTAGACTGCCGAGAAGGGTAGAGAACCTGAGGTGACTCAAGCAAACTGCTGAAGTGAAGACTCACCTATAGACAACTGCAAAGGATTCCTTCGACCTATAAACCTCTCTTGGAGAAGTAGGGGAGGTCGGTGGAAAAGGGAGATTGAAAGGAGACAGTCCGAATCGCAAATATAATAGTCCATCTCAATGAGAAAGTAAAAGAGGTGTGGGATAGGTCGTGAATAACAAACATCTGAAAGCTACGACCGGTAAGACTGGTCCCACTCCACTATGGAGTAATATTAAACTAAACGTTCTTCCGTTACCGTGGGGTGAGATCATGAGAACGGACCTTTTAGGGTACCTGCCTCTTCGGACCACCCGACGTCAGGTACCCCAGCACTTCTCAGTCTGTGCTGACTCGTTGAAGTGAAACTGAAAAGTGAAAGTACGTAACCTCTTCCTTTACCGTTGGATGCGGTCATAAGAACGGATCTCTTAGGGTCCTTGCCCCCTAGGACCACCCGACGACAGATGTCCCAGTGTGTCTCAGCCTGTGCTGACTTCGCTGAATCGTCGTCGTCGTCGTCGTTATGAACCACCACAACTTTCAGAAAATTACGTTAAAAATCCGTAGACAGAAGAGACCACTTTGCGGCCAAATCTAGTAATATTGGAAGAATATGTTTACCACCTTTACATTTGCACATGTTGGTGACACCTTTTGTCATACCTCGAAGGAATTTTACTATTGATTATCTCGATGGTAGACTAGGGCACTAGGGCGAGAAGTCGTATATAGGTTTTTTTAATAATAAACTTTTATACGTACGTGGGGTTACAAGAAACGTCGTGTTAATGTTATTGGTTCTGTACCTTTGTCGGCTTTACAGGAAGCTCTCTCCTTACCTGTTTCGTCTGCGTCACGTATGTCTGTCCCCTTATGACGAGCCGCATTTTCTCTCTCCGCGACGTAAGCGTCGTTGTGCCCACCTGCTCTCGACCCGTGTGATTCGTTTCACGCAGTCTGTCTCCGCTCGTAGTGTGCTGTAGTGAGTGTACACCTTGACCTCTTTTGCTAGGTTTCTCGAATAAATGTTTTGTCTTCGTCTGATTGCCTGGATTTTTGTTTTGTTTGTTTGATTTGAACACCAATGACTTCCCCCTTTCGCACACATACCCTCCTCTCTATTTAATCCTTGAAACCTCATTGTATATGTGTGAGGATATGTATCTTATTAATCGTTCCTGGATGAGATATCGTGTCTTTTGAGAGGAGTAATGAGGCATTATTAGATATACTCTTTTATTAAACTCTTTGTTTAACTGTGTACAGACACACATGTATATATATTGCTTAAGTGAAACAACATGCGGTCTTTGATTGTGTGCGACATTTAGTGGAGACTTCCACTTTCACTTCGGCGAGTCAGCACAGGCTGAGAGACACTGAGGTACCTGACATCGGATGGTCCGAAGAGGCAGGTACCCTAAAAGGTCCGTTGTCATGACCTCACCAAACGGTAAAGGAAGAGGTCTCCTGGAAGGGCCAGGTCCCTAGCTTGGGCCCAGAGGACGTAATGTCTGTCTGCGAAATGACAGACTCGGTGGCCCCTTTAGTTGATATAAGGTTACATTTTATTTTTAATGTAATTTTTTAATTTTCTTCGGGGTTTGGGTTTTTGTGTGTTTTTCTTAACGAAAAAGTCTACTATCTGACGACCCGTAAATACTAGGGTCAAGGTTATATGTAAGAGTAGGAAATTCAAGTCTAAGTTTTCCCGTCTCAAAAGGATATCAGTGGTCCGTCGAACTGGGAGATACTGACGAGTGAAACACGTGTCGGGTTCTTCCGACTTACGACTTCTTAATTACAAAAGTTTTACACCACGACCTCTTCTGAGAACTCTCAGAGAATCAGTCGTTCCTCTAGTTCGATCAACCAGGATTTCCTTTATTTGGGGCTTAAAAGTAACCTTCCTGACTACGACTTCGACTTCGAGGTCAGGAGACCGGTGGACTACGCTTCTTGACTGAGTAACCTTTTCCGGGACTACGACCCGCTCTACCTTCCGCTCTCCTCTTCCCCTGCTCTCTCCTATTCTACCGACCTACCGTAGTGGCTCGGTCACCTGTACTCAAACTCGTTTACTGGTCTCTACCATTTCCTGTCCCTCCGGACCGCACGACGTCGAGTACCCCAGCGTTTTCCAGCCTGTGCTGACTCGCTCACTCGTCGTTGGTAGATGCTGCACACCAGATGTGAGTTCGAGGTAATTAAGAATGAGTAAAAGTAGAGTTTGTCTTGGATTTTCCTACTGGAACTACAACCAACGTAAAGTCTGTTGCCATCCTTTTCCGAGGAATGTTTACACTTTACCCTCGACGACCATCGTACCTACCTCTGGCTCTCTGCCCAAAGACGGGGCGGAGACGCACAACAAAATTTGGGTAAACATCAAGTTTCCGTCCCTTCTTGTTTTGGGTTTGTAACTACTAAAGTTCTTTCAAGGAGTCCTTCCTAACGTAATCCCGTACTACTTCCCTTTTAAAAATTTTCTTCAGCTTCACCGTTGAGAGACGATCTCTAGATTCGCTCTCTAGCAGTCCTTCCGCTTAAGGGAAGTGTGTTCGACCAGGGTCTAAACTATAATGGTTGTTAACATAGAAACTGCGTTAACCTTGTTCTGCGAAACAGTTCTAGTCTGCGTCCTGCCGGTGTAGACAGTAGCAAAGAATTTGAGACACGACTCAAAAGTCCCCAGCGAGCGGAGGTCAACCGTCTACCGAGACCAAAAGATTGTCACTGCACTCAAGTCAGTGGACGACTTACCCAAAACCGTGTCTTGTAGTCGTGACAGTATAAAGGTTGAACAGTGTAATCCTCCTACACGAGACTATCCTTTGTCTTAAAGAGACGTATTCCTCACATTACGTCTTTCGACGTAGTTGCAAACAGTTCACAGTCTCGTCAGGTGCCGGCACTCTTCCCCCGAATGGACTGCTGGAGGTGCAGAGCGTTGCGACGGACTGAGTCGCCACGACAAGAGAAACTCCCCTCCACAAAAGACACTCACACCTCGACAATGTACTCGAAAACTTTGCCCAGAACCAATTGGAGTCTAAAGACGTAGCACCACACACAAACTGACTCTCACAGTACCAATCCACCAGACAATGAAGTTTGGACAGTAAGACAGGATAGACTAGACACGAAATACATTGATCTCCTCAGCGAAGAGTTTTACGTCCAACCTAGAAGGAGTTCACGTCCAAAAAAATTAATTTTTTTGCCAAATAAAACAGAGCCCCATATAAGATAATTACCTGAAGGGACCACCAAGTCACCATTTCTTAGACGGACGGTTACGTCCTCCGAGCCCAAGTCAGGGACGCAACCCTTCTAAGGGACCTCTTCCTTTACCGTCGGGTGAGGTCATAAGAACGGACCCTTTAGGGTACCTCTCTCCTCGGACCGCCCGACGACAGGTACCCGAGTATTGTGTTGAATCTGTGTTGAATCGCTGATCTGTTGCCGTCATTGACTAATTGTTGCACGACTGTGAAAGTTCACTTGTCGCCTCCCTGAATCGGTACGTACAGGTAAGAGGGGGTCTGAGGGGAGGGTAGGTCCGACGGTGTATTGCAACTTGTCTCAAGGCACACGACAGCTCATCCTGGAACGACTAATAGGTAAGATCTATGTCGCCACATACGTACAGGTAAAACTAGTGTCTAGGAGTTTTTACATTGTAAAGAACCGCGGTGTAAAGAAATTTTTTGTTTTGTTTTGTTTGGAGAACTATTCCGTATAAAACATCTAGTATATACAGTAGTAAAAATTCACACTAAAAGGATTATTTTCAAAACCACTGAACTGAGTCAACGTGTCTGGTAGTGGTATTCAGTCGGCATCTGACGAGAGTAGCGGGGTCATACCAAGGGGCCCGTGCAGTCAAAAGAGGTCCGTCGGTGAGTCGACGAAAGACAGAAATACACCAAGTCAGCGATTCAGTACGGGACGAGAAACACTGGGGTGCCTGCCGTCGTACGGTACGGAGGGACAGAGAGTGGTAGAGGGTCTCAAGCGGGTTCAAGTGCAGGTAACTTAGCCACTACGGTAGGTTGGTAGAGTAGGAGACGACGGGAGAAGAGGAAAGTGAAAGTTAGAAAGGGTCGTAGTCCGAGAAAAGGTTCCTCAACTGAGAAATGTAGTCCACTGGTTTCATAACCTCGAAGTCGAAGTCGTAGTCAGGAAGATTACTTATAAGTCCCAACTCAAGGAAATTCTAACTGACGAAACTAGAGGAACGTCAGGTTCCCTGAGAGTTCTTAGAAGAGGTCGTGGTGTTAAGTTTTCATAGTCAAGAAGTCACAATCGAAACGGGAAAGACCTACAAGTCACACCAAAGAATACTTACCCAAGAAGGTAAGTCGTATTACAAAGACTCCAGGTAGGCACTGTACTCCGTCGACGTCACAGGGGAAGAGTAACGTCTTATCGGAAGGGAACAGAGAAATGGTCAGCCGTCGTAGGTCCAACAACGGGTAGAACTGCATGGCACTTATTACGTCGTTTCCTTGTACTTTTTCAAAGACACGCCTACATATAAAAGTGAAGAGAACCTACCTATGGATCTCTCCTTAAAGACACAGTATACCTTTTAAATACAAGTTCGAAAATTCTTTGACTGTTTCATAAAAGACTCGACCGACGTGTTAAAATACGAGGATGGTCGTCACACTCTCCCGAAGTCAAAGAGGTGTAGGAGAGGTCGCAAACGAAAACAAACGGAAAAAGCAATATCGACAAGGTCACCAACCTTTTATCATAAAGTAACACCAAAACTAACAACAACAACAAATCGGTGATTCACCACAGGTTCAGAAACACTGAGATACAAAATATCGGGAGGTCCGAGGAGACAGGTACCCAAAAGGGCCCGTTCTTACGACGCCACCCAACGGGCAAGGAAGACGTCCTTTGGAAGGGTTGGGTCCTTACCTTTGAGCCAGTGGACGTAACGTCCACCTAAGAAATTGACAACTCGGTGGTCCCTTCATAAAATAATTTCAAAAGAATCACTGATTGTCACAACTCGCAAAAAGTACACAACTAATCGGTAAACGTCCAGAAGATACTCCTCTACAGGTAAATTTAAAATATGATTACGAAACTAACTCAACGAATAAAGTAATACTAACTCAAGATTCACAACAGACACATAAGACCTGTTTCCGGAAATAATCTATACACAAAACTTTTGTAAAAGAGGGTCATACAAAGAACATAAAAGTAAAAAAATAAACTACAGTAGACTTAACAATTTCAAAATTTAAAATTACTCCGGGTTAAATAGTCATAAAAAGAAAATACCTGGTACGAAAACTATAGTACAGATTCTTTAGAAACGTATTGGGTTTCTGAACTCTAAAAAGATACAAAAGTAGATTTTCAAAAGACGAAACCGTGAATTTGATTCAGAGACTAGGGAACGGTAGAATCATAATTAGAAGATTACGTAACTAACACTAACAGAAAGGTAAACGAATCTAAAAATAAAAGGGAGTCGTAATACAACCTTAAAAGTCACATGACCCGAATGGAAAGAACACAATTTAAAGTACATTTATAAAATAGAAAAAACTACGATAACACTTACTATATAAAATTTTTAAACTTATGAAATAACAAACATATATACAATCTAATGAACGACAGGTGTATAGAGGAGACCGTTTCATAAATGAGTGTTTAGAAAAGGAATGAAACTCAATAATAGAAAGAACGTAAAACTCTCAAGAGACGTCTAAGACATATATTCAAGAATTAGTATACACTAAACGTTTATAAAAGAGGTTATAGAGAAAAAAGTAAAAATTTCATAGAAAACTTTTCACCTTTAAATATCAAACATACTTAAGGCTAATTAGTCAAGAAAATACCTAACACGAAACTCACACCATAGACTCTCAGTAAACGGATTAATTTTAGCATTTGATAAAGTGGACGTTAAAAAAGATCTTAGAAACATCAATCAAATCCAAAGTGTGAATCTAGATACTTTACGAAACCGGATTCAAAAGATATACTTTGTTTATATATGGTACATATACCATGTAAAATACTCCAATTGAAAGTTCGTCACAAAGAACAACACATCTCGTTCAAATCCAAATTCGTGGTAAACAACTTTTCTGATAGAAATGGGGAGACTTTACGAAAACGTAGGCAGTTTTCAGTCACGGGCATACACCGATAACGAACGTAGAGACGAAGCAAGGAAATCGGACAAACAAGCAAAACTTTTAACATGACGTGGCAAAACTGATGAAATCGGACATTTAGTTTACGACAATGGAAGGTCACACCAACAAGATTCAGGAAACGTTCAGATACACTTAAATTTGAGTCAAACAGTACAGCCCTTTTTTTTTTGAGACTATCTTAAGATACCCCTTATCGTGTGACCTAGAGTCAGATCCCCTTTGACTGCACTTGTGATAACTCGGAAGTCTGTGTACTTGTTTTGTGCACAGAGGTAAGTAACGACAAAGCAAATAGAATCGTTATAACATACCTAAAATCAAATGTGTACACAAAACTACCTAAATAGATAAAAGGTATTCAAATTACGATAACACGTATCATGTTAAACCTGTAAATTTAAAACCAACGGGGAACTATTTCTGTATTTTAACTAAAAACTCCAAGACCACAATAAAGATGTGACGTTGGAACAATTTGAGTGAATAACCAGGATCATCGAAAACATCCAAAGTAGCCTAAAAACAGTAGTCATTAGTACAGGAGAGTCTTATCTCTGTCAAAAGGAGGAAGGAACGGCTAGACGCAGGAGGAAAAGACAAGACTCACGGGACCTGTCTTTGAAGCGACGGTGCAACTGTCTGCTCCACTCCCCTCCGGGAGAACAGAACAAGGACTAGCATCCCCTCAGGCTAGTAGCAACTTAAACCGCAATCGACATCAAAGGAGCAACAACGAAGAAAGTCCCACTCCCTCAAGTGAAAATAAAGAACAGAAGACTCTCAAAAATTGCCCTCGTCTACAACCTAAAACATTTTCCGGGAAAGACAAGTTAACTCTACTTACTAGTATCTCAAAAATAAAAAGTAATTTGAAACCGTTATACCACTTAATGTACTTAAATAAAAGTTCACAATTCGTGTATAACGTAAAGACCTACTTCGGACGAACATGTACTATATAATGATAAAATTTTATAAACACCCGTTAAACGATTTTCTTTTAAAACAATCTAAAAAAAGGTGGATACAAATTCTCCTTGTAACCAGGGATGAGATTGAAAGACTATTACAGAGACGGAATAAAACCTTAGTGTCCTTACGACCGGAGTTTCTTACTTAATCTTTCACAGAGAAGGAGAAGTCAAAATACCTACACAAATACGCCTCAGTCACAAAGAAGGAATTCACAAACCATATAAAGTGGTCATCTCGGTGGATGAAGATCTCTGAAAAAACCTCACCCCACCCCACCCCACACGACCCCTACCGACGTCCCGTTTTTAAGAATTGACGTTTAAGTTGAAGAAATTGTCTATGTTTCGACAATTGTAACAGGTAAAAAACCATCAAACATAGAAGTTCTTTAAAGAGTAAAGGATACGTAAAAACTTACAGATCCGAATTTCAACAAGAGTCAAGTCAAGTCAAGTCAAGTCAAGTCAACGAGTCAGCAAAGACTGAGAAACGGTGGGGTACTTAGCGTCGTGCGGTCCGGAGGGACAGGTAGTGGTTGAGGGTCTCAAGTGAGTTTGAGTACAGGTAACTCAGCCACTACGGTAGGTCGGTAGAGTAAGAGACAGAAGGGGAAGAGGAGGACGGGGGTTAGGGAGGGTCGTAGTCTCAGAAAAGGTCACTCAGTTGAGAAGCGTACTCCACCGGTTTCCTGACCTCGAAGTCGAAATCGTAGTAAGGAAGGTTTCTTTAGGGTCCCGACTAGAGGAAGTCTTACCTGACCGACCGAGAGGAACGTCGGGTCCCCGGGAGTCCTCAGGAGAGGTTATAAGGGCATAACTCAGACATCACTACGGTGAAGAGAAGGATTGCAACCATTGAAGAAGAATCAAGGAACTAGTCACAGTAGTGAGTGCGACTAGAATTTCTTCCTCGAAAACTAACGTAAGTAAGGACAAAAAAAGCAATTGAAGGTAGAACTGGAACAGCGACAAGTCAACGACTGCCTGAGAAACACTGAGGTACCTGACGTCGCGTGGTCTGAACGGACAGGAGGTGATGGAAGTCCTCGAGCGAGTACAAGTATAGGGGACTCAGTATTGTGTACTGGGACCCGTCCTTGTCTTAGATTTATAGGTCTCTCAAAACGAGAGTTTTTATTACAAAGGGGAGGACAAAATCTCACAGGAACCTGAAAACCTGGTCATTATTTTATAAAGGTTCCGAGTCCCTTCTTTTTTTTTTTTGTGTGTCGTTTGATAACTGATAAAGGAAATGGGACAGATAAAATGTAAATTAAACGATAGGAAAAAGATCAAAGAAAATTTGTCCTTCGACTCCAAAAACTAAACTCTAGAAAGAAGAAGAGATTACAACCGTAACTACATCCGTAACGATTAATCGACATAGTGTGTGTAAGACGATACTGTAGAAAATTAAAAGTAAGTCAAACTTTATGAAGGATTAAAGAGAAAACCAAAGAAGAAACTGGGTACCCAATAAAACTTCATGCAGCAAAACAAAAGATTATAGACCCACATAAGGTATGTAGAAATACAATAATTATCCATTAAGTTAAGGTAAAACCAGTCTTGTACGCACAAGTACGGAACTTAGGAAACTTTAAACAAAGATGAATTAAATAAAGACCTAGAATAGGCAGAACCAATTAAAATCCACACGGGAACTCTTCTTACGTGTGGGACGCCGACACCCACCCTAAAAGACACTCGCAGTCAGTACCTCCCGGCATAGGAACGGCGAAAAGAAAGACGAAGAGGTTCCAGGACTTCCTTTTCACGGAACAAAAAGTGAAACGTCAATGTAGACAAAACGAATTACCTAATACTTTCAGACATTAGTTCGAGTATCCCCAAATCTTAACAAACTCGACGAATTAACCAATCTTAACAACTCGACACACAGGAATGCCTTTACAGAGAAGATTTGAAGACGACGACTAGAACTGAGACTTTGGGAAGACAGACTAGGTTCTAGCAGTCAGGATGTAAGGGAGGCACTCCCAGTCGACGCATATAAGAGGGACAACAATCCCGGGTGTTCGCCGAGTATCGTCTACCAAAATTTTACCGGACAACACCACTGGACGTTTGTTCCCTACTTCAGTGGCACCGGTGTAACGGGACCACCGTAGGACAAAAAAAGGAATTCCGTCCTAGGATAAAAAACTCTTTGACTACGGTCAAAGAGTTCTAGTGCACTAGTGGGCTGGCACTCTGGGGAGACTGACGTACTAGTGTTCTGGGGTCGACGTCCGATTTCTACTTGGTTCCGGGGGAGGGAAGCCCCGTGTTCAGGGGAAGCTACCCCACATTCTTCCCCACCGACGTTTCCCACTCGTGACCAAAGAGAGATTTCGGTCAGAGAAAGAGGGGTATTATTTAGAAAGAGACGGACTCACGGGACGAGTGAGACAAAAGGAGGAGTGAACGGAATGGGAACACAAAAACGAAAGTGAGTGAAAATGTGAATATAAATTTCAAGTAAAGAATATTCTTCGTCTCCCAACCCAGAGCCAAAAAGTAGGTCAGACTGTCAGGGAAGTAAAATTAACCTTAGAAACCAGTTTAATGCAAATGACACTGACAACTGAACCAATACCAGTTCGGGTATTCGAACGACAAACGAAAGATCAAAAGGGCAGAAAAGGAACGGGGGAAAGAAAGAAAAAGACGAAAGAAAAGTGAATTACTGTACGTAAAATCCTAAAGTGAAATAACGGAAACAACCTTTAACAACTGATATTACGAAATTTTTTTTTACCGTTACTGAAGTCCCAGATATCGTGTGTAGAACTCGAGTGGTGTCAGATAGACCTGTACTACGACACGGTAAAGTGTACTGCCTTCTCGGACTGCTACCGTTCGACGGTAAAGGGAGGACGACCGGAAATCCGAAGGTATCAGTAAATAAAGTGAATCTACATACAATATTTGGAGGTTATGTAGTAGTAGTAAAACAAGTTTACTAATAGAAAATAAATAAAAAATAAAAAATAAAAAAATAAAAAATTTAAAATTTTAGAAATTAAGAATGTACGCAAGGGTTTGTACTTGGGGGGAGGGTGGAGGCAGGGGTGTTGTAGAGAGATTCTCTAAATTTATCATCCCTTTTCAATCATGGTAAGGGTCCCGAGGAGGGAGGAAAGACGTCTAAAATAAAGGTAGGTCCAAGTACACATAAGAGATTTAAGTGAGGTCGAAACCATGCCAGTCCCCTAGTTCTGACCTCTTCCTCGGGCAGGTATATCCCCCACCGTCTTTGACCTTCACCGAAGCACACTATTCACCGCTCCTTGGCACACCCTCCTCCGAGGTCGCTGATCGGGATGCACCCCGTCCTCCCCTGCCCGTCCGACTGGGGGCTCAGGCACCTGGACCCAGACAGAGACCCTCTTTGTCGCACCACGAAAGATACCTCAAATCCCCTCTTTACAGTGAAACGATAGAGAGACGGGTCTAGAAAGAAAAATAAGCGTCAATTAACGACGTAAAGAAATCGAAGGTATTACAGGGTGAATTAGGAATTCTACAAGACGGAACTTAAGCTCAAATTACTTCAATTTAGCGAGTGCGCGGAGAGGACGACCGAGCACCAACGGCTTCCTCTGTTCCGACTTGCAACAAGAAACATAAGGTCGGCGATAATACGGGAGTCTCGTTACGGAGCGTGTGTTACTCTCTAATTATTTAAACCCACTGAGGGGAATTGCTTCCGTGAATGAAGGCACACCGTGTAATATGCGCACTAAATTACGAGAAAGTAGTGCCTTATGTCACGGCTCACAGGAGACGAGATGAGAACTCCTGAAGCATCCGCACGTCAGAGTTAAAGCTCTAGATTTATCCACACAGTCGTCGTGCCCCCCAGTGCGTTCTCCAGGAGTCGAACCCAATAAAAGGTGACAGTATTGTAAGTACCACGACACCTTCGTACTAAAGGAGTCTTTTCTTCCTTTCTTCCCTTGTCGACGGGCCCTACTACTGAGCCGACGGACGCCATGTGCCCGTCGGTGTCAGACCCGTCATACCTACGATTATTCCCCGCCCCCCGTCCTGCACCGACCGCTGCCTGGAACACCTTTATACAGAGGTTGTACACTCCTCGGTCCTCGACGACGGGACGTCTCCAAACTGGTTTTCAACAAACCTTAGAGTTAGACCCTCGTCTCGACCCTCCGCCGAAGATAATTGTCCCCTACACGGACGACAAATAACGAGGACTATCTCGACCGCGGGTCGATCTGTGGACCACTAGCGCACAGTCCTGTAGTCCCGTCTTTATAGTCGAGGACCTCCTTTCAGAAAGTCGTCTCTATACTCTTTGGGTCTTTTTAGTTATGGGGATTATGTTTCTACAAAGACCTCCACAAGGAAAATCTTACTTCTCTGTGTGGTTCGAGAACAGTTATGAGACCTAGAATCTTTGTTATAAAGAGAAATTTCTTCTTCACCTAGATTTCGTGTCACACCGAATTTTTTTATATTTGTTTTCGCGAGTGGAGACGACTCCCTCGAGACCCCAGTAGGATCCGGGGCGACCCGGGGTACCTGTCTCCGAGGTTCCCGGAGGGAAGGAGAAGAGGGGCTGTCAGTGGACACAGCGGTACCACCACAAGAGTCCCAGGGCCGAATAGCCACGAAAAGGACCAGGGGGTTGGGGTCCACACAGGTCACTCAAGGCCTTGCAGTCGACGGGGATAAAAATGAAAGGATGTTTCGGCCGAATTTGAGTTATAATTTTCCTTTGACTCTGCCGTAGACCAGGGTAGTGAAGTACCGTTTACCTTCCCTTTTTAACCTTCGTCGCTGTCCGAAGGAGAGGAACCCGAGATTCTAGTGACGTCTACCACTTTCGTCGGTGCTTTAGTCTTCTGTTGACGAAGAACCGTCCTTTCGACACTGTTCGGCTCTGTCGCGCAACATTTCGACTCTGCAGCGACACGGCTGTTTCCAGACATATCAGTTTCGGCACCAGAAAGGCCACCAGCACTTGGTATTGTTTCCGACTCGTAGTTTCTCGACCACGAAGGCTTGACACCACAACTTGTGTGAACTCTCAGGGAACCTGACGTTCCTCTAGGTTGGTCAGTTGAATTGGTTGTCTCCTATAATCTACAAAACTCAGAAACTGTCCACCCGGCCCTCGCAATGGAGCGACTTAAAGTGTCTTTAAGGGTATGTGCCGTCGCTGTACAAAGGCTCGTAAATAAAAGGCAAGCACAAGGAAGGAAGTGAGTAACAAGTGCGAGTGAAAAGAGAAAGAGGAGGGACTAAACCCCTTGTCAAAGGTAATTTCTGGACGGACGGTTCGTCCTCTGCACCCAAGCTAGGGACCGAGTCCTTCTAGGGGACCTCTTCCCTGACCGTTGGGTGAGGTCGTAAGAACGGACCTCTTAGGGTACTTGTCTCCTCGGACCTCCCGACGTCAGGTGCCCCAGTGTCTGTCAACCTGTGCTGACTCACAGATAGTTGTCGTCGTCCTAATCTACAGTGTGAAGGAACCGAGTGAGACGACTACCAAAGAAACTCTCCGAGGACCCTATTCGGAAGGAACTAGTAACCTCCAGTCGGAATACCACTAGAGACACGGTTTTTAACCTTCCTTATTCAGTAACACTCCGACTAAAACAAAATAAGGTGCTATGATTTTGGTTTTTGTTTCTTCTATTCTTCACTTATAAGCTTTTAAGACTTACCGTCCGGTACCTATAAAAACAGTCTAACAAAAAGTATTGGAAGTACGTAAAAATTTCTAAAGGTTTATAAATGGGGGTTTGCCGAGTGTGGTGTCACCGTCTCTTGATAGGCACCGGGAGACCCACTTGTCGGACACGGACGGGCTCGGGACGACAGGTCAGACACAAGACTACCTCGCAGACCTAAAGGTTTAGTACCCGTTATTGGTCGGTCGGAAAAGTGCCCACCAGTCCCGACCTGGGACGAGCACGACGACTCTTCAGTCCTCTCAAAATTAAAAAATTTTTTAAGTAAATAAATAAAAACCGTCACGACCCAGAAACAGCCCGGTGCCGAAAAAAGATCAACACCACTCACCGCCGATGACGGATCAAGGGTGTACACCCGAGGAGAAGCACCACCGAAGAGAAGGACACCTTGCACCGGAGACCCACGGGCCCGTAGCCGTCACCGTCGTCCACCCGAGCCCTCAACACCAAGGACCCGAGATCTCACGTCCGAACCATAAACACCCCGTGTCCGAATGGACGAGACGCAGTGCACCTTAGGAGGGCCTGGTCCCTAGTTTACACACAGAGGACGCACCCGTCCGTCGAAGAATGGCGACTCGGCGGTCCCTTCGGGGTCCCTCAAGAAGAACGATCTTTTCTCACGGACTTCGAAGGGTCGGGCTGAAAAAGACGGAGGGACCCCGCCTGCGTAGTGGCGGAAACAGAAACACCAGTAGAGTCCTCCTACGTCTGCACCCGACGAGTCGCCGAGGAGAGGTCTACGGTGACCTCCGACTCTTTAGGCCGACTCACCTCTGCAAGCCGTCCCGGGTCGGACGCCCGAGGGACCATCCCGACCTGCCGGTCCGCCCGCCCGGCGGGACTCTGTCTCCCGAGGACAAATCTGAGACACACAAGGTCCCGGGGCCATAGTGGGACACAGACAGACCCGGCGAATTTTGTGGAAACCTTCTAGAAACTCTTCGTGGATGTGTAAAGGGGAGAAGAAAAGAGCAAATAAAAATTATTGGCATTGATTTCTAAGTTGTACGCTTCCTAAGGCTCTCGATCCGTCGCCTCAGAGGAGTTGGGAGGGGCGTCGGTCAAAGGAAACCACTTGAAAGACTTCTAGAGGGTCTCGGTGCTTGTTCGAACGGGAGCCGGGGAGCCCTTTATCCTCGACCCCCTTCAAACGTAGTCCCTCATTGCAATTTACTATAAACCTTCACTCTTGAATTTTCCTTATACTCCCCCCTAACCTACCTTTCTCCGTCCTTTGTCACTTTAGTCTCAGAGTAGAGTACCGGGTTCACACCTTATTAAGCCCTCCGGGGACGGTCACCTCTGGGGCCTCCGTCGCCCCGACGTCCTCTCTGAACCGTGTCCAATTCCGGCCGGCGGGAAGCAACAGAGCCCAATCATAGGCACACTGACAATTGGATACCTGTAACTTAAAGTCGGAACGGAAAGTGCAAACAGTAGTAAATTTTTACATGCCTTTTGAAGTAAAGGGTCTGACAACAACTCGAGAGACTGAAAGTCCTCCACAAAAATTCGGTCATTCTAGATGCCAAGAAGATCCCTTTCGATCCCATATTTAGCGGTCAAATTTTGTCACCTCATATTTAGGATAACACATCCGGTTTATGTCGTAGTAATCTTGATTAACTGTTCCGTACAGAGGACATCACTCCAACAAGTGACCTATGACATTCCACTTTGTAGGAAGAAAAATCGTAAAAATCTTTAACATTAATTTGCCGGTGTGCACATCACTGACTATATGATAGACGGAGGAAACGACCGACGTTTGAGACACTTTAGCCCCTGGGTTCATATAGAACAAGTCAAGTAACGCACTAAGTCGTATCGTGGGTTTACATCCCCGTATAACTCTTTATTGCTGCCTATGTAATTTACATTACTTATCTACCCGACCTCCTACCTTACTACCTACTCTCTTTTCGTATTGACGACCTTTACACGGTCCTTTTCATGATCGCTCTCATTGAGGGAGTTTACGGAAACTTAGCACGTCTTGCACTAATAAGTATATTCCTAAAGACCTATCCTACTCACACACACACACACACACACACACACACACAACCCCACCTCTGGTCTTTTGTCAGTGCAGGTTTCACACTTGGTGGAAGTCCCTTCGGCTTCGAGGGTTGGTCGGGAAATTTTATTCTATGTTTTAGGGGCACTTGTACAAAGTGACCTGGTTCCTCTTACCTCCCGAATAAATAGAAGGTCTTATGTATCGGGTGCCAACACCTGGATTTAAGAGTACCTTTATGCTAGGATCTCCTCCCACTGAGTGACAAAAGTGTAGGTGACAACTGTCTTGTTTTTCTTTGCCGGAGCCCGACAACACTCGTTCGGACAAAATTGATCTCTCCGGGGCCTCGTCGACACCCCCGAAAGGTGAGGCTCGTCCTGGCGTTTCCCCGCGGTGGTCGGGGAGGAGTCCGTCGTCCGAGAAGAAAGACATGGCCAATTCGCGCTAGCAGGGACCTCTGTCTCCCACCTCCTCCGACCGAAGGAAGACTTTGTTTTAGCTGAAGGTGCTGAGGGTGTAAAAGTGTGTGTGAACCCGGTTCAACTCTTCGTTACTACGACCTTTCTTAAACCCCTTAAGAGGGGTACCCCCCACCCCGGCTCTACACGAGTCCTTCTGACTCTCGGCCGGACCGCGCCGACCAGTCGGCGCCCCCGACGCCGCCCTCCTCGTCGAGACCCGACACGACCCGCCCCCCAGTACCGTGGGTGGGAGGACAGGGGTGGGGCTGAAGACCCCTACCTAAAAATGCGTCTCCTCCTCCCGGAAGGAGTTTTCCTTTAGTCCACAAAATCCTTCCATCACTCAGCATCCACGCGGTCCGTTCCTCCCGCAGCATCTCTGACGTCCCTGCGTCTCGTCTGAGAGTGTACCCTGACCCCCTGTACACCTGCTCTACCCTGGGGCTCGGGTGGGGGACGTCTCGACCGAACAAAAGGCTAGGGAATGTACGGTACCCGTCTCGTCTGTCCGTCGCCCGAGACTCGAGACGCACGTCGGGGAGGGGTCACTCCTGATCCCCTCGGGGGACCCCTGCGTGGACCTCGGCCCGGACGGCAGAGACCGGGGGGTCGGGAGGGTCCGAGACTGCCGTCCCGCACTCGTCCTCCGTCGGTAGGACCACCTACAATGATCTCTGGGGAGCCGAGGGCGACGGAACAAACTAGTGTGAAGGACGTGGAGAGAGAATTTGAGTACTGGGACCTTTCCCTCGGTGTCAGAAAGAAGACGCCGATGACAGGAGACCCGGGTGCGTATACTCGACCGTGCACCGAGCCGATCTTGGCTACTAAAGGTTATCCCGCTTACCAGGGCAGACTGAATCTTCACCAAGGTAGTCTGAACGGGACTCCGACAGTTGGTCGCGTCCTTCTTCTCCCGTCAAATAATGGATACCGAGACGGGGGGTCAACCCATACCTTCCCATAAAGGAGACACAAACGGGGTACCTGTCAGGACTCAGCGGACAGTAACGTCCACATAGTCCGGTCACGGAACAGGGGTGCAGAGGCGTCTCTTCGTAGGTGACCTCTGTCGACGGGAGACCCGACCGTAAGGCCCCCATGCGGAAACGTCCCCGAAGTCGTAGTCCCCACTTTCGCTCCGGACCGTCCCTACTCCCCGCGGGTGACTACAAGACCCCCCCGACCTCGTCGAGAGACGGGACCGACGAGGAACTCACCGAGAAACTCCCACCCCCGGGTCGTGGTCCGAGGAGAAACGGTCCGACACGAGACTTCAGCCCCACCGCCACTCACCCCCGGAGCGTGTCCTTCGAGAAGGACCGGTGACCTCCCGAAAGGGCCTCCGAGGCTCTTGTCTTGGACGAGAGGACGAACCAGTAAGCGACACCCGAGGAGCAAGTGAGTAGGCTTACAGACAGGCAGGCAGGAAGGCCAACGAGTTGCGACCCCAGGTCAATTCGCTTCGAGTCGGGTGGGGGGTCCTCCTACACACACCGCCGACGACGTCCGGCCGGTGGGGTGGGGTACCGACCATGGTGCGGACGGCCGGCACTCGGGGAGGTGTGCGACAAGGAAGTACACAGGCAGAGGAAACGCGACGAACCGGACCCAGATCCCGCCGACAGTCGCTGGAGTCGACTCGACGTCCGTTACGGAGCAGGGGAGGACCCCAGGAAAGGGAGACTGCGAGTCGGGACCGCCGTCCGCGTCCCCTGACCATAGATGGGCCCGGGACACACAGGCGACTCGACTCGACGTGCGGCCCCTTGAAGTGCGCCCAAACGGCCCACATTGACGAAGAGTGGAACCACCGGGTCCCACTAACCGGCGGGAAACACTAAAAGGAGACCAGATACGGAAAGCTTCCGTCACTTTTGGAACCCTATGGATTTATTTCTCCGTTGAAAAAACTTGCAAGGGTAAATGAGTGGTGCCTTCTTAAGGATCCTCTTCCGAGCCTCTAAACTCCTGGATGGACACCGAAGTCTCAGTGCAGTAGAGACCTAAGTCGAGTGAAGTCGCACCTACGGCAGAATAACAAAAGGTTGTTCGAGTGACAAGTCGTCACAACACCACAGGAGACTAAAGGAAACGAGCACTCCTACTACCTTTGGGTCAAAAGGGGACAGCACGAACGTACGAACTCACGTCACGTCGGACCGCGGGAAGTACCTGAGGAGTGGGGTCCATACTTTGTCGTCGGACGCCCGTCTCAAAACTCTCCTACTCTGTGGAGACTCTCTGCTCTCGACCCAGGAGAGGAGAGAGTCAGTTCCACCATTTGTCGGTTCCAGGGGCCCCAGAGGCCCGACAAATACGGGAACACCTGCCCGGACGACAGATACACCCTTCGGGACGCCCCCGAGACTTTGGTAGTGTATGAACTTCGTTTCTACTTGTGTCGTTTTATATTGTCTAGACATTGACGTCGTCTTGACACCTGAAAAGACATTTTCACACTGTTCGCGAATAACAACTCATTTACAGTTTTTACTCCTTTCATTTTCCTGTTAGCATTTTTAATTGTCATTACCGTGGTCAGTCTATTTTTGGCACTGGCACAGTTACAAAAGGGAAGAAAGAACCTCACGTAAAGATCTTCCAAAATAGGACTAACAAAACGTTGCATCGTTCTCGTAGTGACACACTGAGAGTGTGGACGCTCTGGACGAGTCCCGACCCAGTCGGGCAGAGGAGACTCAGTCGACGAGTCAGCACAGGATGAGACGTCGAGGTGTCTGACGTCGAGGGACCCGAGCAGACAGGTACCCTAAAGGTCCGTTCTTATGACCCGACTCAACGGCGAAGACTGGGTCCCCTAGAAGGGCTGGGTCCCTAACTTGGTGTCAGAGAACGCGGAGGACGTGCCAGTCCGCCTAAGAAATGGTGGCACAGTGGAAGATCCTGCACAATATAAAGTGAACTGGGAAGGGGATCGTAACGTGTGACACAAAGGACCGAAAAGACTCTCATACACGACATGCACTCGTAAAAGACGTACATATGAACGGACGTGCGTCCCCGGGAAACCTCCTCTACGACTGTGTCACTCACGAGATCCCAGGCCAAACTCAAATTCTGGGTCGAGGGGTGAACGGTCGACACACTCAACCACTCCGACGATTCGGAGAGACACGCGGTGCCAGGAGTAGGCGCCCCACGGCACATTCCACCGCCTCCGGAAAGGCCCCCGACTCCGTGCACTCGTCGCTCGGACCGGGTGTCGTCCGACCCGACTGCCGGTGGAGACACCGACGGGACGACGCAGGAGTCACTATGTCACTACTCGACCTGACTTCGGACCTCGTCTGACTGGCCGGGTTTGTCTTCGCGAAGACTTCCGAAACCCAAAGACAAGAGTGACCAAAGGGGTTCAGAAGAGTTTTACTTTGCAACGATTGAAGTACACACCCGTTTGCTTATACAAAGATATGGAGTCACGAAAAAGAGACAAAAAGGGAGGCGAAGATAGGAAGTACGGGAGGGGACACGACCACCCTTAGTTCCCGTTTCGACGGGCTAGGGGCGGGAATCTCTCCAGGGACGATACAGACATCTAGCGTGTTTCCTGCGACCAACCCCGGTGTCGCTCACGTCAAGCGAAACGGACCCTGGGAGAACAAGGGCCTAATGTCAACTCACGTCGCACCGGTCGTCCCAGGACACCTTCGTCCAGGTGTGCAGGTGAAGTCGGAGAGAGCCGGGCACCCGAATGCCCGCGGCGGATAGGAGTGCACCACGTTCCTGTGCAGGTCTGGTCGGGACGAACCCTGAGTCTGGGTCACTCAAGAGAGCAGAACAGGAGAAACCAAGTCTCACGTTTCTGGAGTCCGATAGTCGTTTCGTCTTACTTCCGGTCGAGAAGGGAAAGGGTAGGACCCAAGGACCAGGTATACCTTGCAAGAGACACACCGAACTCATGAACCACAGGAGACGGACGTAGAACATACCCCACGGGGAGACGGGTACCGAGTGCGACGGAAGAGGAATGTGCTGGGACTAACATACCTCCCGGTGAACCGTAGTGACACAACCTAATACCAGCCGGACCCCGCCCCCACGCTATGCTGTTAAAGTATATCAGAAAAAATATCACATGAAATCTTAATGCATACCGTAAAAAAGAATATATTAAAAGAAAAAAAATGACACAAAAAGAAAGTTAGTAATCTTATTGAAATCCCGTTTTTTTTTTCTTTACAACTCTAAAACGACCTTCAATCGAAACTACCTGAACTGTCCCATCGGCCACCACCGTAGACGAGTACAAACGGTGCATGCCCTACGGTCGAAGTCGGAAGACGCAGAGACTGGGAAGTGAAAATTTACTCCCTTTTATTTCAGTGGAGGAAGTATCCAAAGCAATACTGGTGTTATCTATACAGGAAAGATTCTGTAGAAACTCGTGGTGTGCTGCTGTTTCTGCAAGCGGATAAAGGGGCAGACATTCAAAATGTTACATTCGAAAAATGAAGGTACTCCGGGAAGTTCGATTAGGACTACATTCTACATTGACCAAAAAAAAAAAGAAAAGAAAGGGGTATAACTGTGGGTTAACAAGATCGTAGCGAACAACCTTTATACGAGGAAAGGGCTAACTTAACAGAACCGTGGAGACAGTCTTTAGGCAACTTCTATACACGGGCCCCGGTGGAGGTCCGAAGGAAGAGAGAAGGTAACTAGACGCGTGGATGGGAAGACGGTCCTGACGCACAGGGACGGACATCGAAGCGTCATTCAGAACTATAGCCTCTCGCATACACGTCGTCGACATCTCTTCCCGGGGCACTAGCTCCCGGGTCGGGACCCGAGACTTTAAGTGGTCACGACACACATCGTCCCGTGCCCGTCTGGGAGAGACCTTTCCGGACCCCGAACAGGCTGTCGACGAGACCGAACTCCTGGCGACGCGGAACGTCTCGGAGGAACCAGGAGCACCGGTGGACCCCACAAGGGTGGTCGGGGGAAGGGAGAGGGGAAACGACCTCAACGACCATCCAGTGTCAGACTGGAGACAGGGGTCAAGGAGGTCGAGGACAAAGGAAGGGAAGACACCCTTGTGTTCCAAAATGGAGATTCTAAGAACGTAAACGAAGTGTCTCCTAAACCTGTTTGTCATGTAACAGGTTAACGAAAAGGAGAAATATTTTCAATTAAAACAGGAAACGTAAAAGTATGTGTGAAAACTTAGTAGAACGTTCAAAGATGCTATTTTTGAACGACCTTCAAACTACCCACAACACAACTCGTCTCTTGAGTGACTCCTCAAGACAGAAGTCGCGGAAAGGATATCCCTCAGAAGGACGACCAAGTGTGTACTAGAGAGAGGTCGTGAAATCGAAAGGCGACGAAATTCCCCACAAACATTAAAAGTCACATACCCAGAATATGTATTAAACAAAGTAAGTAGGGACGACGACGACGATGACGTCTCAACGAAGTCAGCACAGGCTGAGACACGCTGGGGTACCTGCCGTCGGGTGATCCGAGGGGGCAGGGACCTTAAGAGGTCCGTTCTTGTGACCTCACCCAACAGTAAGGGTAGAGATTACGTACTTTCACTTTTCACTTTCACTTTCACTTCAGCGAGTCAGCACAGGCTGAAGCACTGGGGTACCTGACATCGGGTGGTCCGAGGAGACACGTACCCTAAGACGTCCGTTCTCACGACCTCACCCCACGGTACGGGAGGAGGTCCCCTGGAAGGGCTGGGTCCCTGACTTGGGACCGGAGAATGCAGAGGAGGTGACCGTCCGTCCAAGAGGTGGATCGCGGTGTCCCCTTCGCGACTGTGTCGCAACATAAATACAAAAGCAATAACCGTATCGTAAAAGGGGGCCTACCTTACAGTGAAAAAAGGGCCGAAGAAAATTATAGAAGAGACAAATCGAACTATGTCTACTCCCCTTTGTGTGATCACACACGGATCGTTATCAAAGGAAAACAAGTCGAACGACTCAAGTAACGGTAAGGCAAAGGGTGGTTAAAACCCCACGAAAACATATGAATCTTTAGACTAAAAAAAAGGACAGGCTAAAATAGACAGAAATGGTGTACCCTGACGTTCTCACACATAATACCTATTGAACTATAGCAGAGACTCCGAGAGATGAAAAAGAGTGATAAAAATCTGAACAATGACAGATAAAGACATATGCTGGACAAAAAAAAAAAAAAAAGGGGGGGGGGTAAAACAAAATAGTGGTTAGACAATAACTTAGGGAAATCCCTTAAAAATTTTAAAGTCATTCACATACAAAGTCGAAATCTTAAAGGTAAAAATGTCAAGTTAAGGAGTCGACTCTAAAGTATAGAGAAGTCAATAGTTCTGGTAAAAAGGAAAATAGGAAATTAAGGTAACTATTTTCGACGATACTTCAGAGTGGAACGATTTAGACTATGGATCCAGTAAACATCAGTCAAAGATGGCTGACGGAAAATAAGAACACACACCTTGTCAAAAGGAAAATAAACGTACAGATCATTGCACCCAAATTTGTGATCTGGAACATCGACCACGTCATCCCATGTCACTAAGGTCTCAGGGGACGCGAAGCTCGTAAATAAAGAGAACAAGATTGTACGTCAAGTGAACGAACCGGAGTCTAATGTTCGAAACGGAGAAACAAAGTACGACGACGGCTTTAGAGACGAAACAAAAGTACATACGGTCGGAGACGCTCCATCGGACGAAGACATTTGGCTTGAACCTTTATACACAAACAGTGACACGACAAAATTTCGGTCAAAAAGTGTCGAGAGACACCTAGACCTGTCGGCTGGACACGGACTTATTGAACCGTCAGGTAGTCCCCAAGTCCGACTCTAATCTGAGGCCAACCCCTCGAGCCGACGAGACGGGAGACTCCTAAGGGACGAGGATTCCCGGGGGGCCTAAGGTTGCCGAGACGATCAGACATCGAGACAGACGACTGTACAGTTCGGGTCCTCCATAGTCGGGGAACGGGGGACTCGACTACAAACCCCCTACACGAACCAACTGTTTCGACGTCCGGGCGTCTGGAGTGACACGCCGAGCACCAGTTCTTCGGTGGGGAGAGGCCCGACCCGGGACACCAAAAGGGTGACGCAGATGACGCCCCGCGGGTGGACTTGTGTCGAACGACAGTCGCCGTTGACCCCGGCCGAATACAAATGTAAAATTTAGAGTGCGAGTGAGCACCTCAAAGGGGGCTTCAAAGATCGAAGAAAGGGTCAGGACTGGAGGTAGACGACGGGACCCACCAGTACAACGGTCAGTGCCGACGCCGGTGTCTGCACCCGTAACCTCTCGAGGGACCCAGGGGATTTCGGCGTCTGAGGGTTAAGAATGTGGAAAGTGGACAAAAATGTAAAAAAATTCTCGTACCTGCGAACGAGACCGAAAACAGGTAGCGAAGGACGAGAGATTTACAGAGATTCATCGACAAAACCCGTAAAATAGATCCGAAATACTAATATGGACACCCTCTCAAACGCAGTGGTGAAGTCCAAGGACGTTGACAGAGGGGAGAGACACTAAAATTTTGTAGAGGGAAATTTCATTTACGTGAAAGAGGAGGAAAAACACTACCCCACGGAACCGGTGTGAAGACTTCCCTAAGCTCATTAATGTCATTCTCACCCAATGACCAAAAGGGAATAAAAATGATCTTACAGGAATCAGAAAGTAATAATTAAAACTAAGACGTACACACCCTTCATAGACTTATACGAATTAAAAGTTTTCAACCAAAAAAGAAATAACATTGAGTCTTTGCCCACAAGTTAACATAGGTCACGTACTATTCGTAACTAAAAATAAAAATATCCCCCTTAACTACCTATAACAAAAATAATAATCTAAAATTTTTACATTTTGGCTAGACGACACATTGAGTTGCAAACCCAACAACACACCAAGTACAGAGAAACTGACAAGAACTCTGCCTTACAAAAATGCACAAACACTCGATGGGGAGAAAGCACTTAACTGAAACGCCCAAAAAGACAGAGTGCCATAAGAAAGTTTTACCCAAACAATATTGAAAAATACATAGTCCCAACAATTTGGTGATAGTATACACGGTAGTTATAAAAGGGTCCCAAACGAATGAAAGATTAACATAAACACTACGAACATCTATATCTTAAGACAAAAAAAAGATATCAATTTATATTGTAAAAAAGAAAGTAAACCATAATATGAACCTTATAGAAAAGGAAGTATATGATTTCCGTAGACGTAAAAGAAGGTTATGTCACTACCGAATGAAATGTACTTTGAAAAACAGGTGTTTTCTACATAAAACTATGTACAACCCTTTCTTCCTAGATTTGTTATAAAGGTATACCAAAGGGTAAAAAGAGAGATAGTAAATAACTGATTTGGTAGAAGAGGGGTAAAGAAACTGTAACGTCATATTATAGACTTCATCAATATTCGTGAGCATAAAGAATGGAAAATTTTTAAGGTCGCGAGACTGAAACTCTCGTACACACACACGCAAATTTTTTATGAAGTGTCTTGTTCGAGGAAAGAATGGAAGAAAAAATAATAAAGAGATTATATGTGTAAGGAAAGTTTTGTTAAAATCTTATAAAACAGTCCAGACAAACACTAAAGATAACTTTAACGTAATTTATACATCTTAATTGACCCCTTTTATAGTCAACACAGACTGAGAAACACTGGGGCCACCTGACATAAGGTGGTCCGAGGTAACGGATGCCTTAAAAGGCCCGTTCATATGACCTCGCTCAACGGTGAAGGACGAGGTCCCCTGGAAGTTCTGGGTCCCCAGATGGGATACAGAAAACGGAGAGGTCGTGATTGTCCGGAAGAAATGGCGACGTGGTGCGCCCTCCCCTTTCATACCGTAGCGACCCTAAAAACTTGACAGAGGAGACCTCTGCGCCGTGTCGAAGGAAACAAGTTCATTGGTACCGAAAGCATTGCACACGCCAAAAATCCACCTAGAACATGTAAAATCCCGTAAAGCCCAGGACTCTTTTAACATCAAAACAACGGCAGTACTTACCCTAGGAATTAAATTTTGTCAGTCAACACAAAAAAACAAAAAACAAAAATGGTCGTTTTACCCAAGTAAACCCCTCCCGTTTCTTAGTGACAAACCCTGTGTTGATACCGTTCAGTGTTCCGTTCGGACCACTTCGGTCCCTCTGCCTTGAACGACTCTCCTCTTCGTCTTTCAAGTAACCACCTTTGACCCTCGATGTTCATATCACCAAAAAGTAACCGACTCGACACTCCAGAGAATAACCGACTCGACACTCCAGAGAATAACCGACTCGATAACGGTCCTCTCCCCTCTTTAGAAAGAAAAGGGACGACCACCATGATTTCGTCATAGTCGAGAACGACCTCGACGTTCCCTGTAGAGTCACCACCCAGTCATAACTACAAGTCACATACTCTCAAGGAGAAAATCTTACCTTTCCATATAAAACACAAACAAAAAGTACATACAGAAATAATACAACTTTCTCCGGTAAGGTTTGAACTAGTAGACACTATCCCGAAAGCAGAAATACGAGAACTATCGAGTATCTTCGACTTGATCAAGAAGCATACAAATGAACTTGACACGTAGTATGTCCTAAAGAAAGCATAGACAACGTTTAGACTTTTGATAAGGGTTCGGGTGTACGAACTATGACATAAGTATATTTTATATATGTTATTGTTTCAACAAACCTAAAATTTTCGTGGAATATTATATCGATCTCAATCCAAAAAAAACCATTACTTGACTTTGTTATTTAAAATTTTGTTATACACGGGATCAAGTTCATACACTGTGAGTCATACTTTAACATCTCAACAATTAAAGATTAAGTGTTTTTGGCCAAATAGGGATGAAGAACCCTTGGGTAGAATTTAAATGATGTATTTGTTTCGAAAAATTTTAGGTCGTGTACACCGAGTCTAGAATTTCTCAGACGGATGTTGCGTCCTCTGGGTCCAAGTTAGGGACCTCTTCCTTTACCGTTGGGTGAGGTCATGAGAACGGACCTTTTAGGGTACCTATCTCCTCGGGCCATCCGATGTCAGGTACCCCAGCGTTTCTCAGCCTGTGCTGACTTGCTGAAGTGAAGTGAAGTGAAGATAGGAGGGTCGAGGTAAAAGCACTCCGAGGGGAAATATTCAAAACATAAAAACATAAAAAAACATAAAAATAGATTAAAACATAAAAAAACATAAAACATAAAAAAAAAACATAAAAATAGATTATGAACCAACAATAACCTGATATTATTTCAATGATCCAAACCTCAGGTGATTTTAATGTTTGTAATTTCGTTTAACAAGACTACGTAAAAATAAACTAAGAGATTCTATTTTCAGTATAGTGGATATTTTTAACGTCATATTTAATAAATAAAATTTGACACAGTATAAAATTTTTAAACGAAACTAAAGTCTTTATCCTTGTTAGTACTCTTAAAACGAAATTCTCTCGATTATCAAACTCCATTTGGAAAGAATAAAACTTTATATAGAATCTTTATAAGAAGATAGTACCAAAATGCTTGTTTTTAGTCATTACTTACAACCTAAACGGTATACTGAAAAAAATTCTTAATTTGTAAAACCAGTAAAAGAGAATCAAATCTATGTAACTAACTAATACAACTGACTACGAGTAAACCTTAAAAGTTTATCAATAAGTGTCGATTCTAATAATTTATCGAAAAATAAACACGGAAATTTTTAAAAGACCACAGTCCCAATACACGTCACTTGACCCTTGAAAAGGTTTATAGAAATACGACTTTATTAAATTTATCGTATTCTTACTAGAGAGAAACTCAAAACTTTATTGGACGAGTATTTTTACGGACCTGGATCCCATAAAATACTGTAAGTAAGAACCCGTCAAAATTTGTAAAGTACAAATCTAATTATGGATTCACGTTTGGTGTATATTTATATGAAAACGGTTCGCTCGAAATTTTCACCTATTTCGTTTTCAGAGGGAATCAAATAGGTACAACGGAGTCGTCTTCGTTCGTGCACTTGACTCATGTCCAAGAAAGTATAAAAGGAGACACATAAAGTTTCGTACCTCTTCGTGAATAACCTTATATTTTACAAGGAGAGACGAAATAAAAATGTGTTTAAATTATTCAGACCTATATACAACATTTTGAACGGAAAAAGAAAATTGTAGTGTCTTTAGAATGGTACACTTAGATACACCGAGATAGATTAAGACGTAAAATGACAACTTATTACACACTACCTTTAGTAGAATCAGATTGTTCGGAAACCACTGTAAAGAAAATACTAAGGACCCCATAAATACAACGACAAATCAACGAGTCAACTCAGGCTGAGAAACGGTGGGGCTTCTGACGTCGTGTGGTCCGAAGGGACAGGAAGTAGTAGAAGGCCTCGAACGAGTTTGAGTACAGGTAACTTAGTCACTACGGTAGGTTGGTAGAGTAGGAGACAGTAAGGGAAGAGGAGGACCGAAGTTAGAAAGGTCGAAGTCCCAGAAAAGGTTCCTCAGTCGAGAAACGTAGTCCACCGGTTTCATAACCACCACATAAATGTAAAAGATCATAAAGGAAATTGGAAACCTTCAGTGAGTCTTTGTAAACGAAACGATTTGTTAAAAATTAAGGTAGGTCTAAAACAGAGAAAAAAACGGGAAAGGGGGAGTGAGTAAGTAATTAAACAAGTTTTTATAAATAACTTGTGAACGATACACAGTCCGTGAAAAGATCTCCGAATCGTCTATGGAGGCTTACTGTGTCTGGTTTTAGGGACTAGAGTAAGACGACTGTAAGTTCGTATAAAATTTCAATGGTCAAACCTAAATGATTATAATACTTATAAATTTCTTAATCGGATATAAATATCATAAAAGAATACTAATAGGCAGAAGCACTTTAAATGAGAGACCTACAGAAACAAATGTAAGGGTCACAAAAGGAAAAACAAAGGAAAAAGAGACGAACGAATTTTCTGCAAAGAGATTAAGTAAATAGAAAGAAATAAAAGTAAAGTAACGACATTACTTTTTGGGTGTCTTTTTTAGTTACCCAAGATGATAAAATTTCCCCAAAGAAAGTAGAGAGGAAAATTGCCATAACTAAAAAGAAAAGAGAGACCAAAAATGACAAGAAAAAAGATTTCAGAATTTAATCTACGGAGTAAAGAAACAAAGAAATCACAAATACGAAACGTACAAGGGTACTTTCCGAAACCGGACATAGAATACAACCAGATAACTAGCAGTCACCGTTTAGGTAGGTGACTGAAGGACTACACTATGTGTGAGAGGCGAGAGACAATACGAGTGTAACTTATTAAGACTTACGTACAACACTTTGTACTTAAAGATTCTTAAACACGTCTGGTGCCATTCACGAGAACCTCGAGACGGCACCCAGTCCGTCGTTGCAGTGTCGGGGTCTTCCACCGGACGGCGTCACGCACCACCCCCAACCGGGGCCCCGGAGCAACAGGAGTCTCTCCCTCGACCCCCCTTTCCCTGTCTCTTCTACACGAGAAGGACGTGTCTCTTCTGACGGTTGGGGTCGGGGGGCTTAAGGGTGAGAGAGGATCAACTTGACGAAGTAGACCAATTGGAAAGGCAGAATTTGAAATCTTTAAAATACAATACACGACTACACGTGGAGTAGCACAAAAGTACCTTTGACAACTGAAAAAAACTCTAGCTCCTGAACTGAATAATACGCGAATGAAAACTTTACGTACTCCAGACGTACGGGAGGAGACTAGGAGTCTTGTGGAACTGTTCGTTCAACAAGTATTGAATTAACATTTTTACCCGGTCACTCCTACACTCGAATGGACTTGAGTCTCGAGGTTTCACGTTACGCGAAGATGGTGAATCAGGACCCTCGTGTGTCTGTAAATCAAGTAAATTTAAAAAATAAAGGTAACGAAAACACCAAGGAAAATAGTCGTCGACTCGCTCTTTAGTAATTCGACCAGTAAAGTAAGTGACTACTCTTAAAGAGAGGAAAGTAGACGTGAAAAATTTTAATAATAATAATAGACGTGAAAATTTATCTCGTTAGTATCAAAAGTCGATCTTCGTTATAAGGACTAACTTCTCACTGACACTAGACTTGAAAATGATTCTTTTCGTTTGATCCTTTAAATTTGTAAAGGAAACCTACGGAGTCATTGAAGAAGCATGTTCCTGTAAAGACTACTGTGTCTAACAACGAAACGAAAATCACTGACTTGGAAACACACCTAAAAAGACACAGGTAAGCAAGGAATAGGTACCTCTCTCTCGTCGACAGGTACCCAGCGACAACAACCGAGACTCTACCCAAGAACGGGTCTCAAACACCCCGAGTCTAGAAAGTCGTCCTTCCTTACCAGCCGCACCGAGAGTAAACTGAACTGTTCAGGTAGACAGCACCCCTCCCGTCCCGACAGCAAGGTCAACCTTCGTCGGCTGCCCGTCGTTGGAGCGACACCACACTTACAGGAGACGACCAAACAACGAAAAGGAACACCCAGACCAACGGAGTCGGTAGTCAGAGAGACTTATGGTCCTTATAGCAACAAGTAAACGACTGACCACAGTCTGAGCAACATCGTGCGGGCAGAAGGGACAGAAAGCGATTGAGGGTCCCGCACGAGTTTAAGTACAAGTAACTCAACCACTACGGTAGGTTGGTAGAGTAGTAGACGACGGGGGAGGAGAAGGACAGGAGTTAGAAAGGGTCGTAGTCCCAGGAGCGGTCACTCAACAGAGAAACGAAACCCACTGGTTTCATAACCTCGAAGTCGAAGTCGTAGTCAGGAAGGTTACATATGAGTCCCAACTAGAGGAGATCCTAATCGTCTAAACTAGAGAAACGTCCGGTTCTCTGAGAGTCCTCAGAAGAGGTCGTGGTTTCAAACTTTTGTAGTTAAGAAACCGTGAGTCGGAAGAAATACCAAGTTGAGAATATAGGTATGTACTAATAACCTTTTTTTGGTATCCAAACTGATATACCTGGAAATAGCCGTTTCACCATAGAAACGAAAGACTATGTGGTAGATCCAAGTAGCATCGAAAGGAAGGTTCCTCGTCCGTAGAAATTAAAGTAAGTATTTACTTGGTCGTCCTAATCGGTACCAGAAGTCTGGACGACTCCCACTACAGAGGGACGGGTGTCGAGAGTCGACTGGCGACTCCACCTCAGGAGTAATTAAAAAAAGGATTCACAAAGAACGATTATGAGTATTTTAATGTGAAATACACAGATGTCGGTAGGTGTCTAACCCGAGGGAGGTGGACCAAACACACAGGCCCCAATGCCTCCGGGACCTTCTCCGGGACCCCCCGTGAGTCCTGTCACACGCCGGGTGGTGCGGGGAGGTCGGGGGTCCCCCTGTGGACCCGGCGGTCGGCAGGGAGGGCGGGAGGGACACTGGGCTGAACTACGGGGTAGACGGTGCACCTACCCCCGTCGCCACGGGGGCTCTCACTCGTCCGAGAGGTGACAATTCGAAGGGGAGTTCTATTAATGTCGGAGAGAGGAACACGTACCGTGGGGGTCAGTGCCTTAAAGGCGAAGTCTTCGACAAAAGTACCGGGGCGAGGGAGGTCGGTTCGGAGGTCCCTCGACGTAGGTCCCTCTGACAGGTATAGACGGGCAGCCAGGGTCGGTCCCGTGGTGTCACTCTTCTTCTCTACTTTTTACTACTTCTAAACTTTCTACCTTTATCTTGAGAAGAATAGACGGTTACTGTGTTTTTAGGATTCCTTAGAAATTTTAATTGATCTTAACAGTCTGTTTAAAGTTTTAGTGATATGAACAAACAAGTTCCTCCAATTTTTGTTTTAAATTTTATCCATCACCTGTTGACCCTTACTATTTCCTTCGTTGTATAAACTTTTTTTGACTACTCTCTTTGATCTTTATTTTTTCGTATTATGGACTTTACACTTTACGATACCGAATCGTCGGTTCATCCGTGTCACGTCTCCAGTAGTCATTTAACTTTCTATAGTCTTTTTTAGAGGAATACTACTCAGTATTATTCGGTGTCCCTGGTTTACGTATCTTATTCCATTCTATGAAACTCCCCTACTGTCTACGTAGATTGCGTAATTTAATTCTGGGTCTTTCTCTCTCCCCGATCTTATCTCGTCTTCGTTTTAAACTCTTCTGTCATCGACTCCTAAAAGGGTTTGACCTCTTACGACAACCACACGTTCGGAGTTCGTCGTGTCTGACTTCCGCCCACACACTGTGGTGAGCTAAGTGCAATCAGTGCATCAACACAGGCTGAGACGTCGGGGCATCTGACGTCGGGCGTCCGAGGAGACACGGACTTTAAGAGGTCCGTTCTTTCACATCACCCATCGGTAAGGGAAGAGGTCACTTAGAAGGGTTAGGTTCCTAGTTTGGGCCTAGAGGACTTAACGTCCTTCTAAGAAAAGGTAGACTCAGTGGTCCCTTCAGGTTTCAACGTAACTTTTCAACCGTGAGTGATGTTTTACTCCGTTCTCACCTCGAAGGTTTGTAAACGACGACACTGGTATGGGTAATTTTGGTGGTACCCTATGGTTATGGGTGACCGATTTTGAATTTTTATCTTTTACGAATCACAACTTTCCGACGTCTCGTTACTCGTGAGATTATATCCGTGCCTATACTTACATTTAAACAGGTTGTCAAACCTTTCGACAAGTCGTGTCCAAACCAGATTCTGGGTCCCTAGGGTGGAAATCCGTTCATGGGGTACCGACACGGTCTTTGACACGAATTCGTGCGAGTCGTAAAATTAGTAAACGTTTTCGACTTTTGACCTTTGTCGAGTCTGTATCTGAAGTACTCAGTTAATTCCTAGACGTCGACCAGGTACGGTTGCACCTACCTCGAGTGTTTGCAGTACACAAGACACCTTCGTCGGTCTGCATTTCGACGTAAGCACATTTCACTTTTTAGTTACGATCTACTTTGACATCACAAATCTCTACTTTTAGATACACTATAACTAGATCTTTTTCGTTCCGTGAGTAGCGGTACTTTTGGCGTCGTCTCTAACGACTGCTTCCCCTTCCTCCCTCCTTTCCCCTAAGTCCTTTCGGGACCCCGGGGCTGATGCACGACACTACTGAACCACGAATGCGTGGGAAACGAAACATTATTAAGTCATTCAGTTATAACTACAGATAAACACACATAAGTCAGCAAGTCAGTACAGACTGAGAAACACTGGGACACCTGACATCGGGCGGTCCGAGGAGACAGATACCCTAAAGGGTCCATTCTTATGACTTCACCGAACGGTAAAGGAAGAGGTCCCCTAGAAGGGGTGGGTCCCTAGCTTGGGTACAGAGAACGCAACCGTCCACTTAAGAAACGGTGACGTGGTGGACTCTTCGGGTAAAATTTTTTTCATTATTTTACCAAATTTCATTGTCAAAAATCCGTAGTACTTACCGGTCAGTCCCTTAAAGTGTTCCTGAAGAACAACTGTGGGGTGCTAGTCCTATAGTTCTTAGCAACTCTCTGTGACCCCCAGTATCTTGTCTTGTTCAGTTTAATAACACGACCTTTACCTTTGGGGAAAACTCACATTTTTCCTTCCACGTTTCTTGTTTGGTAAGATTCGAGGGCCTACCGGGAGAGCCGTGAAAGAATTCTACAATGAGTTCAGTCTCCGACTCTTTCTGGATTCATTGGGGTGGAGATCAAGACTTTCTGGTGCTTGAGTTGGGGTGCCGCGATCTCTTTACTGTGGAGGGAGACAGGATCTCTAAGACCAACGGCCGGAGACAATAAATGGTAGAGAAAGACAAGGAGACCATTCAAGAGGAGTTGTGACCCAACAATCACTTTTTCTTCCCATGTCTTAACAATACGTTCCTGACTTAATACAATTTGTTTGTCACGACCTTGCCCTCTCTACCCCGGAAGAGTCTACATCTGCCGAGGTGTACTCGATTCTCGTAGAGGGGCGTTTGACAAAGAAGGACCTTTTCTGTTAAATCGTTTAGAACTCTCCCTGTGTAATGGTAAGGACCTCCTTCACATTGACAACACCCACTAAAGCAAAGTTCCTCCTTTATAAAAAGATCACGTCTTGACTTCCGGCGCCACCACCATTCGACCCCGATTACTGTTCGTCACACTTGTTTTACGTATTTACAAATTAAACCGAGTCTATGTGGTCTACGTTTAATGACAAAGGAGTCCGTCACGTCTATGACTAGCGAATATGCTACTGACACTTACTCCCAGTTGAAAACCAAATTCTTTTGTATCGATTTTATAATTTATAAATACCGTGTCTCAATGACGTCGTCCCCGGGTCCGAGGAACGACACCTCGACTACGACTTATACCGGGGCAGGGTAGGGTGTTCGACGAGGATATAAAGAGACGACCGACAACCGCCCCGACCCTCGTCCTGCTCAAGGAAATAACAGATTCCTTTTGTTTCGGTTTATCCCTAAAGGGGACTGGTTGACTCCGACGTGTCCTCTTAAATCTTTTGAGTCGAAACTCGTTAGCACGTGTAACGAAGTCAATCAGACACACTTGACTTCGACACCCGGTAGCCAGGAACCCGACACTTTCGACTCCCACCGACCCAAGAGACGATGACCAAACGAGTCCTCTTGTGGTGTTTCGACCACCTCTCTTCTGGAGAGTTGAGACGTGACACTCTCGGGGTGTTCCTCCAGTAAAGACGGGGAAGGACGTCCGACCCTTGGACCTTCCGTCCGACCGTCAAGACGACCCGACCGTCCCTCCAAAGTAGAGACGGAGGACCACTTGACCCCCTCCGCTTGGTAAGGTATCGTACACGTGTTTCCGTAGTGCACCCATATTTGTGTATTTATAGGTGTGTACGCGTACGCATGTACGATTCAACGAAGTCGGCACAGACTAGGAAAGACTGGGATACCTGGCATCGGGCGGTCCGAGGAGACAGGTACCCCAAGAGGTCCGTTCTTACGATCTTACCCAAGGGTACGGGAGGAGGTCCCCTCGAAGGGGTGGGTCCCTACCTTGGGTGGAGAGAATACGGTGGACGTAACCCTCCGGTAAAGAAGTGGAGACCACGGTGGGCCCTTCGGGTGTGGGCAGAAAGATATGAAATAGACATAAGCACACTCGCACATAGTATTCGTAAACACATACACATAATGTACGTGTATATACGACCTCGAAGGGAGCACCGAGTCGACCATCTCTCAGGCGGACGGTACGCCCTCTGGACCCAAGATAGGGACCCAACCCTTCTAGGGGACCTCTTCCCTTTCCGACGGGTGAGGTCATAAGACTGGACCTCTTAAGGTACCTGATATGTCAGGAACGTCAGTGTTTCTCAGCCTGTACTGACCTACTGAAACTGTATTCGAGCATAATAAATACGTATAAAATTATATATATACAAAAATATGTGTATATATAAATATGTATATATGATGTATATAAGTGAGTATATACACATATATAAACACGACGACGACGACGACGATTCAGCGAAGTCAGCACAGACTGAGACACGTTGGGGTATCTACCGTCGGGTGGTCCGAGGGGGCAGGGACCCTGAGAGGTCCGTTCTTGTGACCTCACCCCACGGTAAAGGAAGAGGTTACGTACTTTCACTTTTCACTTTCACTTCAGCGAGTCAGCAAAGGCTGAGAAGCACTGGGGGTACCTGACGTCAGGTGGTCCGAGGAGGTAGGTACCCTAAGAGGTCCGTTCTCGTGACCTCACCCCACGGTGACGGAGGAGACCATACATAAACATGAGCCTCTATGACGACACACATGTGTACGTGGACGGGGCAGCGTGTCTGGACACTACCCCTACCACACTTTCTACCTCCCTACACGGCCGCGGGGCGGGGGCGAGACCCGTCACCACGAGTGTACCACGAACGACAACCACGGGGCTGAAAGTGTCCCTGACACTCTAGGTTCGGGGTGTGCCCGGACCGGGTCCTGGGCCCGAAGAGGGGTGCCATAAGACTCAAACTACCCTTTCAGGCCGGAGGGACTGTAAAAACCACCAGTGATCGAAAGAACGGCTCCAGTTGTCAAGGTCGGTTCTAAAAGCCTCCAGAGGTGTTCCGAAGGAGAAGGATTTCGTTCTGGCACAAGAAGGACGGTCGGCACCGTCTTCAGAGTCTAAGTCCCAGTCTAACCGTTGGTGTTTCATCGAGTCGGACCCCCGGGGAGAGGCTCGTCAGGTCATTGGACGACGTGGCTGTTCTCGAGCCGGGTCGTGTCGGCCCGAAATGAAATGTAGATCAAGGACCTACAGTCACAGAGTCAAACGCCTGGCAAGACGAGGAGCAGGGCCCCGTCCCTCGGCTCCCCGCGGCGGGACCAGACTGCCAGTGAGGACGGGTCTTCGCCGAGACAGGGGTGCCCCGTCGCCTGTGTCGTGCGTGTCCGAGGGCAAAAGTCTTGTGTGACGTCGAGAGTTGTGTCGCGGCTAGAAGAGAATTCTTTAAGTTGACGAGGAACTATGACACAGACGTAAATCGTAAAGTCTTTGCAGGGGTGTCCTTCTCTGTGTGTTCCTTTGAAGATCCAGGTTTATACAGGTATCCTCCTCCGAGTCTTTCGGGAAGGACCGAGTCGACTAACATGTGCCCCCGACCGTACGGGACTCCGGCAGACCCCCGTGACCCTAAGCCCTCCACCTCGGCAAAAGACTCTGATGTCGAAGCCGGGAGAAAGGATTTACGAGGACCGAAAGACGTAGGACCAAACCGGACAGGCGGACGAGACGCGAGGACCAAGAGTAACGAAGGGAACGGAAAGAGACGACCCAGGAGACTTCGAGTTCCAGCCGGTGACGTCCGAACATGGGCCGCCAGTCGACTTCGAATCGAGAGTCGCAAGTACCAAACCGACCCACCCAAAACACGAGACCCTTCCCTGGGGCGAGTGTGCCGGTGGACGGACACGGGAGCCGGGTCCGTCGTAGACCTGTGAAGGTACAGGTAGAGAACCCAAAGGAGGTAACCTAGGGTCCGTGTGTCAGGGTCTCGTCGGAGTGGAGACGCGGACGTCTGTCTACCCGCCCGTCACTCCACTTGAGGTCCACCGGTCCACACGTCAGTCACAGCTCTACTCCCTTTTCGGACGGAAGAACCACCGAGTCGGCACAGTGACGAGAAGGTTTGACCGAGTTTCGTCGCGACGAGTTGACCACGCCGTCGAGTCGGGACCCCGCAACCTACCCTCACGCCACCAAAACCGACAGTACCGAGCCCTTGAGATCGTCGTCAATCTCGGACCTCCGGTCCCCGTCAGTGACAGAGTGCTACGTTGTCCTGCCGGGGTATCCGTCTCGTCTACCGGTGGGGTCCCTCGGGGGAACCGGGGTGTTCTGGGGAAACCTGAGTCCGAATGAGATGAGGCCGACGAAGAGACATAGCGGGGTCAAGACCCACGAGACTCCGATCAGGGTATCGACCCGCGGCAAACGAGGACGCGAGTGTCAGACACCTCGGACGCCTTTATCGTCCAAAGAGGTCTGTTGGCACCGGAGTGATATACACGGACGGTCCCGACCGAAAAGTTTGTGCCAGTGGACAGGACTAAAGTGGAGGAAGAGGAGGAGGGGTTTCGGGTCAGCATGAGGACCGGTGTCCGTCTACCCTGGGTTCCGCGAGCGAAGAGCGTCCACACTTGTGCACGTAGGGCTGAGCGGACTGAGAAGACATTCACTTTGTGGGAGACCCAAAAGCGTCCCCTGTGTGTCAGTTCCGTCTGCAGCGACGAAGACGCCCGGCACCGAAGGAAGTGTAAAAGGCTCGCGTCGACCCCGACCTGATAATTTCCCGACCCAAAGATTCTTCAGGAAGCCGCTGACTACTTCTGCCAGGACGCAAATTTGTGCTAGACCTAACTACCCTTCATGCCATCTACGTAACGTTTGTTTCGTATTTGAACTAATACTTTGGAGGTCTTTGTGCGAGGCAGGGAATAGTGTCAGTCGAAGTCTTCAGGACCCCTTACCGAGTCTACCCGGCTAGAATGCACCGAGTGTGCAAAATTAAGATGTGACTTCTACGAATAATACATTTGAAAGTTAGTGTAGAGGGAAGACTCTGTACCTCAGGGTCTACAGGTCCGGGGTCGACAAGTACCACTACACAGCCAGTCCCGACCGGGGAAGTCTTCCCTCCAATCCTGTTCAATCGAGGTCTACTTTCCAATGGGACCTGAAAGACGTTTTTTTCGAATCTTCAGATGGAGTTTTATTAGTTCGACTGAAGTCATGACGTGCGACCTGGCTTCAAGTCGTAAGGACATCGTTATATAGTAGACTACTGTAATTTTAGTGTTACGGACCGTAAATTTGTTTTATGGTCAATACGTTTTTCGTACTTTTATTTTGAGTATTGGTCCTCTTTTGCGGTAATTATCTTTATATGGGTCTTTACTGTAATACTTTAATCACCTATTCCTGTAATTTTGTCGTGCGTGTGTGCGTGTGTGTGTGTGTGTGTGTGTGTGTGTGTGTGCACGTCAACTTCTATATTATTATCTTCGGTTTGTTTCATTTCGTGTTTTCGTCTATCTCTTTTCGTTGTCTTATCATCCCGAAAACTCTCTTAAAGTTCACCAGACTTTGTGCACATTAAACTCAGGATATGTATCTCTTGTTTCTCCGTGTCTTATAATAAACTTCTTTACTGTCGACTTTTTTACGTTACACGACTTTTGCTATTTGAGTGTCTAAGTTCTTCGAATTGTTTGTAGAACGTCTCCTTCGTTCTTTCGCGTCGTCGAGTCGAGCGTGACTTGTCCGACCTTTCTTTCCTCTGCATTTTCGTCGAACATATTCTCTTCGCATCAATGTGTAATGTATTAATGTCGCCTGTGTGCTTCGACTCTTTTCGTATGAAATGTAGTCCTCTTTGTATTCGTTCCTCTTTGACCTGTCTCACTTCCACCTGAGACCGAAGAGACATTCTATCGCAGGCGGAAGTCCTTTGTTGGTATTAGGTGCACTCTGGGTTTCCGAGTTGCACTGCCGCGACGTTTCTCTCGTCTTCGTGTGTCGGACACCCCCTCTTGGGCGGGTTCCTCCTCTCCACCCTCAGTGGGTTCAAGTGCAGGTAGAGGCGTCGAGTGGGACACGATTCACGTCGGCTGTGTCCGAGTCCCCGCCGTGTTTGGCGCACCTCCTCGGACGGCAGAGTGAAGAGAGCCCTCGGTCTCTCAGCCCGACTCCTTAATGTCTGACGTCCGTCTCCCCGTGACAACCTCCCGTCTCACCTCCTCCTGGCGGGCGGGGTAGATGGGGTAGAGACTACCTGGGGCTTTATGAGTACACACCTCCTATGGGGTACATCGAGTCGGATTCCTTTTGAAGTACTCGACTTGACTGGGGTCTCTCTCTCTCAAACGACAAGTTTGGGTCGGTTCCTTTAGCTAGACGATTATTTTCCTTTGCTGCCAAAGGTCTATTATTGCTTAAGACCTCACAGTTGTAGACTTGTCAAAGGTTTTACGTTAGGTTTCAATGTACTGCATACTTTTTTGGTTCTTTTACCTTATGTACGAGTTCTTTTCCTTCCTGTTCTTTACGCTACTCTTAGACCGTACTCGCACTCCAGTTTTGATGTAAAATTCTCCAATAGTATTAACAGGATTTATTTTATTTTACCTTGTTAAAATAAAAATAAATAAGAAAGAGATTACAAAAAAGAAATACATTCCGAACTTATAGATCGGATATAGTAGAAATAAGAGATACTTCTTCAAAACTATAAAAGACGTTCCGTCGAGAGTCAAGTCAAGTCACCGAGTCAGTACAGGTTGAGAAACGCTGGGGTACCTGACGTCATACGGTCCGGAGGGACAGGTAGTCGTTGAGGGTCTCGAACGAGTTTGAGTACAGGTAACTGAGTCACTACGGTAGGTTGGTAGAGTAGGAGACAGTAGGGGAAGACAAGGGTGGAAGTTAGAAAGGGTCGTAGTCCCAAAAAAGGTTCCCCAGTCAAGAAGTGTAGTACACCAGTTTCATAACCTAAAGTCGAAGTCGTAGTCAGGAAGGTTACTTGTGGGTCCTGACTAGAGGAAATCCTACCTGACCAACCTAGAGGAACGTCAGGTTCCCTGAGAGTTCTCAGAAGAGGTTGTGGTGTCAAGTTTTCGTAGTCAAGAAGTCACGAGTCGAAAGAAACACCGGGTTGAGAGTGTAGGTATGTACTGGTGACCTTTTTGGTATAAACGGGGCAAGTTTTTTGTTTGTTTTTGCATAAACGGAAACAAACGAACGAAAGACCGGTTCCGATGTCTGGAGAAGTTCATCTCCACACACATGTCGTCTAAACTGTCGTGCCCTCCCACGTCCAGTTAGGCACACGGTTCTTCAAGTCTCTGAGGTAACGTCGATACTGGGTCCGGAAAAAGTCTTCATCGTTTCTTTCGACTCGTGACTTCTGACCTACGAAAACTTGACGCCACAACCTCTTCTGAGAACTCTCAGGGAACCTGTCGTTCCTCTAGGTTGGTCAGGTAGGATTTCCTTTGGTTAGGGTTGAAACTACTAAGTGACCCGTCCTCAGTGGGGTCTTCAGAGGAACTTCCCTGGTCAACGTCCTTAGGACCGTCGTTTATGGGAGTAAAAAAACAAACAGAATTTTCTGAAATAAAGAGGAAGTGAATACTTCCTTTAAAGTGACCTATACCTCAAGATCCAACAATTAAAAAAAAAAAAATTACACTTTATAAAGGGAGGTGAGAGAAGAACCGAAGACTTCCTTTCAGATTACATTGATAATGGGAACAAGGAAATGTCCACCCCACAGGAAAGGGTGGGGTGGGGTGGGACTGAGGAATTGGAAGACTTCAAAGTTATGCTGTAAGGTGTCACATATAGTATATCATTGAACCTATGAATAGTACTAACCACAGGGGTCTCTAAGAACTTTGACACGGAATCGCAGACGGTACCTAAGACCTTTTAAAGGTCGGTAAGAATGAAGTTTATGCAAAAGAAAGAAGGAAGAGTAAGTCCATGGGAGTAATATTTTGCGATACGAAAAGCATTAATAGAGTGTCAGTGTAAGCCAAAGTGCAAAAAGTAAGAATCAATATAAACAAAATGTCGAAATCTTCAAAGATAAGAGTATAGAAGTTTGAGTGACTAAAAAAAGAACCGATACGTCCGACTGCTCAGGTGGTCACTCTCAGAGGTAAGGATAAAATAGTAAAAATAAACGTCGTAAAGGAAAACCACTAAAGAATCGCAAATACGGGAAGACGAATGTGACGAGGAGACTAGATCCTACGACAAGTGAAAAAGACAGTCTTGGGAATGGTGCATTTGTTGTCAATACAATTTAAAGACCAGACTAGGAAGGTCTTAGAGACAGTGCGGTTCCGTCCAAGACTCCGACCCAAACAGAGAGGTCAGGCACAACAAGTGGAAAGTCGCACGGACGACAACAAAGACCTTTCGGTCCGTACTACAGAACCTACCTCCTTCACCTCCCTCTACACGTAATCCCACTCCAAAACACAAACAGACCGTTCCTCAGTCTGACATATATGGCTGTAAAAAGAAAAAATAAACAAATGAAATAAAATTAACCTCCGATTAATGAAATGTTATAACATAACCAAAACGGTATGTAGTTGTACTTAGGCGGCACCCATGTGTGTACAAGGGGAGGACTTTGGGGGGGGTGGAGGGAAGGGTAGGGTAGGGAGACCCAGCAGGGGCACGCGGTCGGGGCTCGTGGGACATAGGACGTAGCTTGGACCAGACCGCTAAATAAAGTATATACTATGATATGTACAAAGTCACGGTAAGAGAGTTTAGTAGGGTGGGAACGGGAGAGGGTCAAGTCAAGTCAAGTCAGCGAGTCAGCACAGGCTGAGAAACGCTGGGGTACTTAGCGTCGTGTGGTCCGGAGGGACAGGTAGTGGTAGAGCGCCTCAAGTGAGTCTGAGTGCAGGTAGCTCAGGCACTACGGTAGGTCGGTAGAGTAGGAGACAGTAGGGGAAGACGAGGACGGGGGTTAGGGAGGGTCGTAGTCTCAGAAAAGGTTACTCTGTTTAGAAACGTACTCCACCGGTTTCATGACCTCAAAGTCGAAGTCGTAGTAAGGAAGGTTTCTTTAGGGTCCCGACTAGAGGAAGTCTTACCTGACCAACCTAGAGGAACATCAGGTTCCCTGACAGTTCTCAGAAGAGGTTGTGGTGTCCAGTTTTCGTAGTTAAGAAGCCGTGAGTCTGAAGAAGTGTCGGGTTGAGAGTATAGGTATGTACTGGTGTCCTTTTTGGTATCGGAACTGATCTACCTGGAATCAGCCGTTTCATACAGAGACGAAAACTTATATGACAGATCCAACCAGTATTGAACAGAAGGTTCCTCATTCCCAGAAAATTAAAGTACCGCCGTCAGTGGTAGACGTCACTAAAACCTCGGGGGGTTTTATTTCAGACTGTGACAAAGGTGACAAAGGGTAAATAAAGGGTACTTCACTACCCTGGTCTACGGTACTAGAAGCAAAAGACTTACAACTCGAAATTCGGTTGAAAAAACGAGAGGAGAAAGTGAAAGTAGTTCTCCGAGAAATCGAGGAGAAGTGAAAGACGGTATTCCCACCACAGTAGACGTATAGACTCCAATAACTATAAAGAGGGCCGTTAGACCTAAGGTCGAACACAAAGAAGGTCAGGTCGTAAAGAGTACTACATGAGACGTATCTTCAATTTATTCGTCCCACTGTTATATGTCGGAACTGTATGAGGAAAAGGATAAACCTTGGTCAGACATCAAGGTACAGGTCAGGATTGACAACGAAGGACTGGACGTATGTCTAAAGAGTTCTCCGTCCAGTCCACCCGACCATAAGGGTAGAGAAAGTCTTAAAAGGTATCAAATAACACTAGGTGTGTCAGTTTCCGAAACCGTATCAGTTATTTCGTCTTTATCTACAAAAAGACCTTGAAAGAACGAAAAAGTTACTAGGTCACCTACAACCGTTAAATTAGAGACCAAGGAGACGGAAAAGATTTTGGTCGAACTTGTAGTCCCTCCAGTGTCAAGGGCATAACGACTTCGGACCGAACCTCTTAAAACTCGTAATGAAATGATCGTACACTCTACTCACGTTAACACGTCATCAAACTTGTAAGAAAACGTAACGGAAAGAAACCTTAACCTTACTTTTGACTGGAAAAGGTCAGGACACCAGTGACGACTCAAAAGGTTTAAACGACCGTATAACTCACGTCGTGAAAGTGTCGTAGTAGAAAGTCCTAAACTTTGTCGAGTTGACCTTAAGGTAGTGGAGGTGATCGAAACAAGCATCACTACGAAAGATTCCGGGTGAACTGAAGTGTAAGGTTCTACAGACCGAGATCTACTCGCTAGTGTAGTAGTACTAATAGACCCAGCACTTCTAGAAAAAACATGTCAAGAAGACACATAAGAACGATGAAGATGAATTATAGAAGACGAAGACAATCCAGGTATGGTAAAGACAGGAAATAGCTCGGGTAGAAACGTACTTCACAAGGGAACCATAGAGATTAAAAGAACTTCCCTAGAGATCAGAAAAGGTAAGACAAGAAAAGGAGATAAAGAAACGTAACTAGTGACTTCTTCCGAAAGAATAGAGAAGAACGATAAGAAACCTTTAGACGTAGGTCTGCGAATATAGAAAGGAAAAGAGGAAACGAAAAGCGGAGAGAAGAAAAGTGTCGATAAACATTCCGGAGGAGTCTGTCGGTAAAACGAAAAAACGCAAAGAAAGGGTACCGCTACCAGAACTAGGGACAGAGGACATGTTACAGTGCTTGGAGTAAGGTATCAAGTAGTCCGTGAGATAGATAGTCTAGATCCGGGAATTTAGATAAAAAGTGAAGATGACATATTAGTATTCCCTAAACTAAATCCAGTATGGACTTACCAGATCGTCAAAAGAGATGAAAGAAGGTAAACTCAGACTTAAACCATTATTCCTCAAGTACTAGACTCGGTGTCAGTCGAGGACCAGAACAAAAACAACTGACATACATATCTCGAAGAGGTAGAAACCGACGTTTCTTATATTAGTTAGACCAAAGCCACAACTGGTAGACCACTACAGGTACACATCTCAGAAAACAGGGTGTCTCAGGTTTTCTGACAAGATATGTAGACACACAGAGAAAACGACAGAACGTATGTCCCAGTAGTAACGGTAGAAAGATTTAAGGTATATATACACAATCATATGACATAACCACAAAAAGAAAGACCGAATGAAGTGAGACACATTATCCGAAGTCAAAGTAGGTGGAGTAATCTTGACTAAGTTTACATAAGAAAAATTACCGACTCATTATGAGGTAACACATATACATGGGGTCGAAAGAATAGGAAAGTAGACGACTACCTGTAGATCCAACGAAGGTACAGGACCGATAGTATTTGTCACGACGCTACTTGTAATCCCGTGTGCACAGAGAAAGTCAAGACCAAAGGAGCCACACATACGGGTGATGACATACATGGCGAAATACATCGACACCACAGTCTTGAATGTAAAGGAAACCACGGAAGAAGGACAGAGGGAACGGTAGACTTAAAGGGGTCTCTAAGGAATTCATCTCAGACCCCGAACATCGACGAAATCGACAACCGGATCAATGATGAGTCCCGGAACAACCACCACTCCACGCTCCCTCCCCCACCGGACGGTAGGACCCGAACCTCCGGAGTAAAAACAGTTCGGACTCAACCCACAAAAGGAAAGGGGTCCGTCTTATGGTAATCCAATCTTAGACCGTTTCATCACAGGGAGCTCCCGTCCGTAACAATTCCTCTTGGCTTGTGAGTCCCGTATAAAATTTTACGTCAAAAGAGAGGTGGTAGGGGCACTCTTCGTCATCCCCGAAAAAGAGACTATAAATGTCACTCCGGACCATCTCAGAACCTCCATTTTGAGTATTTTCGTATAGGAGGTTTGTCACCCGAGAAAAATTATTACATAGTAATTTCTTTTAGAGACGTCTCTTGATACTTCAGAGTTCAATTACCTTCGTAAACGTACTACTCACATTACCGGTTTATCTGAACTGTCTCCTTCCTCATTCACTTGAACTTCTATAGTTACCCTTAATAGATTCTCCTCTCGTCTCTTTTGTCGAAAAAAAAAAAGAAGAAATTTCTTATTTCGGACTCACCAAACAACCTAACATAGTTCGTTAAGTCATGTGTACGTTAACCTGACAGTCCTTTGTTTTCTGTCTTACTCTGTTTTTATAAACTTCTGTATTGGAGGTTTTATAAGACGTAGACTTCATTTTGTCTTTCTACGATTTACTCGGGGGTCCCTTTTTTTATGTATCCTTGACTTCGAACATTAGTAGTTTCACAATTTTGACCTTCTCGTTTAGAACTTTCCTTCTTCTCTTTTTAACGGATAATGAGTGTTCCCCTGGTACTCGTTAATTACCGACCGAGGAGTCGTCTTTGTTATCTTCTGTGTTCTTTTACTTTGCTGCAGATATTTCACGACCTACGTTTTATATTCGGGACGAGTCTTAGGGTGTAAGTCACTCTCGTAAGAAGTTTTAATTCCTTTGTATGTCCGTAAAAGTGTATTTCCTTTCAACTTTATTAAACGACGGTACTCTAAAACGACATTCTTTACGACTGCATTCAATAAGTCAGACTTCTTTTTACGGTGGTCTATCTTTTGACCTAGGAGTTTTTTCCACGGCTGGAAATCTTTGACGTTCGTAGGGTCCGTATACAGCGTCGCGGGTCTTGACACGGGTACGTCTCGCCCGAGACGACGCACGTCCAAATCTCTTTAATGGGACATTTAGTCCCAAGGGTCCCGTCTTGCGTCTGACTCTGTTTATATAGGTTAACGTAATGATAACTCACTACGTAGGCGTCGCTCCAACCACCCCTCCTTTTCCTCGATGAGAGTCATTAAAACCACAGAATAGACCTATGACATTCAGAACTCTACCGTTCTTGGTCTACGATCGGACATGAGGTCACATCTAATCAAAGGGTGCACCCATGTCAAGTCGTTCAGATACGACCAAAGGTACGATGATCCCAACTCATTTGTTCCTTTACTTAAGATTAGTACCTTCGGTTCAAAGAGATACACTCCGTTCTCCAATGTTTATTCGTCTTCCTTTCTGATCTCACTCGGGCCACCACGGGTACTCTCAGTCTCTCTAGGGTCCTTGAGTCCGAGTAAAATTACGAACATGTCTATTTGCGTCTTACTTCGCTCCGACCTCTTCTGAGAACTCTCACGGAGGCTATCGTGCCTCTAGGTTGGGCAGGTAGGATTTCCTTTAGTCGAGACTTCCTGACTTCGACTTCGACTTCGAGGTTAGGAAACGGTGGACTACACTTCTCGACTGAATAACCTTTTCTAGAGCTACGACCCTTCCTAACTTCCGTCCTCCTCCCCCGTTTTCTCCTACTCTACCAACCTACCGTAGTGACTAAGTTACTTGTACTCAAACTCGTTCGAGACCCTCTACCACTTCCTGCCCCTTCGACCCGTACGACGTCAGGTACCCCAGTGTTTCTCAGCCTGTACTGAATCGGTGACTTGTTGTTGTTGTTGCCGCTGTTAGTTCCTGACGTCTGGGAGGTTCCTCTTTTTACGTGCGACTGTCGCCGAATTGTAGACCGAGGGGTTTCGCGGTTACCTAATATAACGGATTACCGACACCACTTTTATAAGGGCATTAAAGTTCGAAGGTTGTCCTGCAGCGGACCACGACACAACTCTTCTCTGTACGTGTCATCCGAGTTATGTGTTGACCTCTATTTGGTAGAAGACCCGGTGTCTTTAGAATTAATTAAATTCTTCTACCTTTTTGTTTTCTCCCATAAAAGACTCGTGTTCATTTGACATATCCTTTAGTTATTGACTTTGTATAGACCTTTTTGGGAATCATTAATCTTTAATTTGTCGTAAGATATACACGCATGTGTGCGTACGTACATGAATGGTTTTCTTTGGTGTTCTTTTGATTCTTTCTTGCCAATCTTGTGTAGGGTTGAGTTGAAAACTTCGACCACAATGGGACCATGTTTTTAGTCTTATTATGTACAAGATTCCTTACAACTAAACATTAAATTGAAAGAAGAGTCCTTCGTACTGAAGATTCTTTCATTTTGACATTCGATTATAAAGAGTACTTGTAGATACGATTTTAGGATTTTTTTTTTTTTTTTATCGGTCGACTTAGGTATTGATATAGTTTCCTATAAAGGCAGACTAGTTCGTTTTAAGCAGGGTAATTAAATTCCTACCAAATTGTACCTTTTAATTAGTTCTATTAAGTGAGATTCTGGTCTCATTTTTGCTTTTGGTATGTTAGTAGAATTATCTACATCTTTAGTACAAACTGTTTTAAATCGTGAGAAAGTACTACTTTTGAGAATCTTTGTATCCTTATGTTCTCTGGAAAAAACAGGGTTAATGCTCGTAGAACCTCGTAGATCTTTTTAGACCTGGTTAGAGTATGAATTATCATTTGCTGACTAAGACGTTCGAGAGGGGAAACGGTCACTCTCCCTTCTATTTCTTTATTTCATATTTTTATTAACCTTTGTGTAGATCATATGACCTTGAGGTTACTTATTTTGAGAGAAATAATTGTCTCATATACTAAAATTTTTTAGGTTTACGAAGATGGTCTTTTCTATGTTTTAGATTGTCCTAGTGTCATATGGTCTGGGTATATGTTTTTTTTTTTTTTGTTTGGGATATAAAACAATATACACACACACATATGTAAATTGAGATCTCTGTGGTACCGATCGCTTAGGTTTTTTACTTTATTTCACTTATTTTTATACAAATGTAATTCGTGGGCTGCAGTACAACCTTATATACCAAATGTAATAAAATATATAAATATAGACGGGGGAATGGGGGAGCCTATACTTTATCAATTCTTACCTAACTTGTTGTATGTACGGACTAAAGACCGACTTTTGATGTTTTATGAGGACTCTCTTCAGTTTCTTCTGGGTTCATTCACAGCTCATCAAGGTACAAGTGCCGTGTCTTTCAGGTTATAACAGCTCTACACTTCCACAGACAGGAAGGGTCTGACCAGGTCTCCCATCGTGTTCGGTTCCTTTTAGGGATGTCAGAGGTGGAGGACTCTCAATGTACCTTCACGTCTCCGTATGTCTTTAAATTACTTCTCACTCCGCTTCCGTCTCCTTAATAGGATGACTGAAGTTCAAAGGATGGATTTCACTGTCTCCAGCCCTAATGGCATGACTACAAGTCTGTCTGTGTTTGTGTCCCTGTCTTGCACACACACTTTCTCTCAGTGAGTCGGCACAGGTTGAGAAACACTGGGGTACCTGATCTGTCAGGTACCCTAAGAGGTCCGGTCTTAGGACCTCACCCGTCGGAAAGGGAAGAGGTCCCCTGGAAGGGCTGGGTCTCTAGCTTGGGTTCAGAGGGCGTAACGTCCGTCTAAGAAATGGTCGACTCGATGGTCCCTTCGGGTTCTTATGACCTCACCCGTCGGAAAGGGAAGAGGTCCCCTAGAAGGACTGGATCCTTAACTTGGTCCCAGAGGTCGTAACGTCCGCTTAAGAAATGATCGACTCGATAGTCCCTTCGAGAACCAATGTGTATTTACGTGTATATTCTGATTGACTAAAAGTCGTTTAAAAGGATCTATTAATTTTCCCCTCCCTACCTGAAAAGTCGTTTACCACGACTTTAAAGATACACAAATAGATGGGTGATTATAAACCCACACTACATTTCCTTTACATACATACTATATATCATATATACGATAACTAAATATATTTTATTAATAATTTTCATACTTTGAAGAATTTTTCCGTAACCTCTATTAAAAACACTGGAACCCTTAGTATTTGAAAGAATCCTATGTCTTTCCTATTGGGTATGTTCTTTTTTTATCTAATTAAACTGAATTATTTTTAAAAATTTTTAACTAAAGTTTTCTGTACAGTTCCTTTATTTTACCGTTCTGCGTCTGTCTTCTTTTATAAACGGTTTGAATAGACTATTTTCTCCCCGCAGTAGTCACATGTCTCTACCTACCTGGGTCTTCGACTTTGTGGCTCCCTTCACTCGGGCTGTTTCTGCCTCTGACAGTGAATGCAGACTCGAAGGGAGTGTCGACTCGGCCATTCTTAGACGGACGTTGCACTCTCTGGGCCCAAACCAGGGACCCAACCCTGCTAGGAGACCTCCTCCTTTACCGTTGGGTGAGGTCATAATAGTGGTTATACACCCTAGATTATTTTACTAAGTTTACGTGAATGAATGTTTTGTCTTTATCCGAGTGTCTGTATCTTCTACTTAAATACCAATGGCTTCCCTCTCCCCCTTCCCTATTTAATCCTCAAACTCTAATTACCTATGTGGGGTGATATATATTTTATCTATTTGTTGTTCCCGGATGACACATCGTGTTCCTTGATACAAGTTACAGAACATTACTTGATGTTGCCTTCTCTTTGACTTATGTATGTGCACATATTTTGACTTAGTGAGACGACCCGTGGACTTTGATTGTGTTGTAAGATTTAGTTGACAGGAAGTTTCTTTTCTTTTTATTTCACGGTTACCGTCTCGACTTGTAATCTAAATCATTATTACTGTTATAAGTAAGGAATTTGTCAGTTAATGTGAATTTTATAAAAATTTTTATACATTCCTTTAGAATACCGATTTTGTTTTTGTTTCTATTTTGGGTGTTATTTATTACCTCTTTTTAAACTTCATGTGAAATACTTTCTTCCACACGTTTGCGTGTTTTGCGACTGTAGCTATCAATGACTCCTTCCCCTTTTAATTTTGGTGTTGCTCTTCGAAACGAGAAATCTTACGAACGTCAATATTTCTGACTATCTTAGTGCACGACTGTTCCCTACTTTATTGTTTAAAACATGGAACGACACGCCTACATCATCCATATCACGAAACCTTTCCTCAAACCGTCTAAAAAAATTATATTTCCGTTTATGAATCGTATAATGGGTCGTTGGGGTCAAGAGTCATAACTATGTTCTATTTACTTTCAGATACAGGTGTGTTTCTGCACATGTGTTTACAGGTATCTTTGTAAAAGATATTGTCGGAGTAGGACCCTTCTTAGGGCCACAGGTGGACAACCTCTTGCCTGGTTGGTGTCTTGTCGAAGTCTCATTTTCCTCGTCGATTGGTGTGTCTACTTAGAGTCGCTGCTGCAGACTCAGTTTTTCCTTTGTCTGAGTTTGTGAGGGATGACTTGACAAGGTTAACGAGTCTCAAGACCTTTTCCGTTTTGACGTCACTGCTCTTCGTCCAGTCACCAAGGGTTCCGCACCCGAATCCCCCCGTCCGACTGACGTCCCCGCCCCTCCCGTCCTCCCTCGAGACACACCCCACCCCCGACGGGACGAGGCACTAGCACCGCCAGTTTGACGGCACGCGTGACAGTTTCGAGCTTCCTGCCGCGGGAAATTTGACCACTTAAAGTACCATATATTTAGTACGGAGGTAGTTTCCCTAATTTTTATTATTCGTTTGGGCGGGGACGGTTGTTTTGGGGCCCCTCGTCCCGTGGGACCGGGGGGTCCCCCATTCTCGCGTCCTCCGTCGGTGCTCGGGAACGGGCACCAACGAACAGGAAGAAGGGACCAGGTCCCGTGTCCTCAGTGTGAGGAGGTCCCGGTCTCGAGTTCTTTCACTGCGGCACAGTCGACGAGCCCCAGGTGGGGACAAACGTCCGAACCGACAGGACCCCTGGGACCTGCGAGGTGGACCACCGGGTCCTCAGAGGGGTCCCTGGTGTCGAGACGAGAGAGGGTATCCAAGAAGCGTAGTCACTCGGGGTGGAGTGGTACCGCACACGGACTCTGACGGAGGGTCCCGTGACACCGCCCCGACCCTCGGCCGGACCTGGGACCTCCCGCCACGGCGCGGGGAGACGTGCGGACAGGCGGTGCAGACGTCTCCAAGGTGACGACGAAAGGACAGGAGGGGCTCGTCGCGGTCCGAGTGACGACTCTAAAGGGGAACTAGTCCTACTGACTAGCTCACTCAATAGTCAAGTAATCTTTGGGTCAGGGGCCACACAAGTCTGGGGTTCAACCTCCATGAAGGCCGTCGACGTCACTCCACTCGACCCGACCCGTCCCCCTGGACCGGGAGGTCGACGGCCGAGGGGTGACAGGGAGTGACCAAGGGGCTGTTATCTGGGGAGTGGGGGGCTGTAGGGGTGCCGGGGTGGAGAGGGGAGGCAGTAGGAGACGTATCCTCAGGCCAGGAGTCCGGGAAGACGGGCGGGCGACGTGGCTACCTCGAAGACTGGGACACGTAAGATGACTCCAGACTGGGGCGAACGGCCAGAGGACCGAAGGACGGAGGAAAGAAGGGACCGCCGGTCCAAAGTACTCCGGGCCCGAGACGAGGAGTGGGAGTCCTCGTCTAGGAGTGCAAGGACCAACGCCACGTCGTTTCAGTTCAACGAAACGGGAGTAAAAAAAGCAAAAATCCTTCCGTACGTCTTATCGTCAGGAGTCCACATTAGAGGGGCGGAGGACTGCAGGGTTGAGTCACCCACACTCCGAACTCCTCTGAACAAACTTGTGACCTAACCCCACAAAGACAACACGTATGGACGACAAAGAGACTCTGCGGCATGGGACGACCCACCGGGAGGACCACCCCACCGGCACTGAAGTCCCGCTCCTCGCGGTAGACCCAAAGGAAGACTCCTCGGGAGCTACCTCCGAACACCCTAGAAGACTACCCCTGTTTCGGGGGAAAAACAACCTCGTCTGTTCCACCAGGGTGGACCCTACCCGTCCCGAACTTTGGACCCGGTCGGGTCCAAGTTTCTGTGTGTGTCGACACAAAGATCAAGGACGCTCCCTGGGTCACGGGACCCGAGTACACCCGTACTCATGTCGACGAAACTCCCGGGGCACTGTCTGAGGTTCCAACGTCTGGGGGCTCACCCCTCTACGACTCCACCCCTCTGGGGCGGTGGTCATCCGGAGCAATACGGGAATCAGACCCCATCTTCAGTGGGTCGCGAAGTCTCGAGCGAGGTCGACACGATTCCTTTGAGACGTAAACTCAGGGTCCCAGGTGTGGGTAGACTGTTTCCTGTAAACTAGGTCCACCCTCCAAATGGGAGGTCTTCCGTTGAACCGGTCTTGGGATTAAGATACGTTAGACACAGACTTCCCGTGGAAAAGTACGTCCACTGGTCCCGAAGACCCATGGTCCCTCGAGAGGTCCTCGGAACACTGAACCTCTATCAAGGGGTTCCCCCGTCAGACCCTCCGACCCGTTAGAGTGTCAACGATATAGTGTCTGCTACTTCTAAATGTCCGTACTTTGGTGTCACTTAGCCCTCTAGAGTTAGTGCCGGAAGGGTAGTCTTGTACAGACCGTGGGCACCCACTGTAATCCTACAGTGGTACGTCTCAGACCTCTCTCCCGAGGACGTAAACAGACGTCTCCGGGGTAGAGGTACAGTCCCTCTGGAAGACTTAGCGGGGGAAGGGGACAGTGGGCACACGTCAGTCGGACCCCGAGGACCTCTTTGTTGTGCGGATGGTTACACTCCGTACGTCCTCCCGACTCTCTCCGAACCCCACGGGTGTCTCGGGAGTCCCAGACCTCCTTCTCCTGGACACCACTGCCCGGGGCGGTTCCACGGACCCTCGTCCCGTGGGTCTGGACACCCCGCGTCGGTCCCGACGTCTCGGACACCGGTCCTCGGTGTCTCCCAGGGGCAGAGGGGCTGGTCTCCCCATTCATGGTCACTGGGTCTGACCCTTGACACGGGGCTCCGGGTCTACCGTCCGTCCAGAACGGGTCCCTCTTCCGACCAGGACTGAGTCAAGACGTCTTTCGGACTTCTGTCCCTTCCACTTTACTTCTCCTTCTTCAAGTGAAACCGCTCTAAGTCAGTAGGAGATCCTCGACTTCGGAGCCCTGTCCTCTCGTGAGTCCATCTCTCCTGTTAGTGTGCGATGTCCGTAGGGAGGACGTCGACGCTCCGCGGTGTTGGTACCGCTCGTAACGTAGAGTTCGACGCCGAGACTACGGGCGTGGGGGGGGGGTGTCCGGGGGTTCAGACGACTAACTCTCTACGGGACCTTCGGGTAGACTCGGCACGGACGTTCTGTGGCCACGGAGGACGTGCTTCCGGACTGAAGGTCATGCGTCCCCCTGTCTCCCACTGCTCCGAAGTGAAGGGCTTCTCCTAAGGAGGGAAAAGGAAACAGTCGACCGAATCCCGGACACGACACCTGTGGATCCGGGACCCTGAACTCGAGGAAACAGTCGACCGAATCCCGGACACGACACCTGTGGATCCGGGACCCTGNCTGTCTCCCACTGCTCCGAAGTGAAGGGCTTCTCCTAAGGAGGGAAAAGGAAACAGTCGACCGAATCCCGGACACGACATCTGTGGATCCGGGACCCTGAACTCGAGGAAACAGTCGACCGAATCCCGGACACGACACCTGTGGATCCGGGACCCTGAACTCGAGGAGACAGTCGACCGAATCCCGGACACGACACTTGTGGATCCGGGACCCTGGACTCGAGGAGACAGTCGACCGAATCCCGGACACGACACCTGTGGATCCGGGACCCCGAACTCGAGGGTCCGAGTAAAAAAAGATTAGTTTTTGATCCGACAACTGAGAGTCGAAACCAAACTCGGTCTCAACGGTCGGGAAGGTACGTATGCTCTACACCCAAACTAACTTGTCGACTCGGGTCGCCCCTCGCTACCTAAAACACAGTAGGTCCCTCCGTCCCGTCCCTGGGGCTTCCTGTACGACAGTCGGTAGTCGCCTGACGAGTAGGGACTTACGTTCCTTCGCCCCTTGGTTCTCGCAAAGAGCCGTCTCTGTGGACCCAAGAAAAGACCTCGTCGGAACCGCCAGAGTACCTAACAGTCCGTAATCATAAAGAACTCAAGGAGGACACACAGTCCCTGTCATCCCGACACACACACACACACACACACACACACACACACACACACTCACACGTGTACACGTCCGGGTGAATATAACGAAGATTTATTGATACACCTGTTTGACGAATCACCTTTCGACTGGAAAAGGGTCCGTTTCGGAACATAGGTCTGACACGTAGTCGAACCACCGACGCCCTGACTGACTCGTCCGAGCGACCTCCGGAGACCAGCCCGTCACGGAACCTGACCTCTACGACTATGTCTTCTTGGTGTACCACGCGGGCATAGTCGCAAAGAGGGGTGATCTGCCGAACCCCCACGGGAGATGCCCCTGCACCCCTTGTGTGTACCCGTCCCACAGAGGCCCTCGTCGGGGAACTCCGGACAGAAGAAGGAGGGACCCCTTCGGGGGAAGAGGAGAACGAGAAGAGTCCGCGAAGACAGAGGGTCTCGTGATATGTCCGGAGGGCCCCCTCCAAATTCCAAACCCCAAGTACCACCCACCCGTGTTAGTGGGGTCTTAGAGGAGGGTACCTGACATCCCATGTCTGACAGTCCCTTTTCTTCCCGGAGGTCTCTGCCTCGGGTCCGGACCCGGGTACCCCCACACTCTCTCACCCCCCACTCCTGATGCCAGTCACACACACACGCGCAACTCCCCGTCCCTCTTGACACATAGACCCTCTCCTGCTCAGTCTCTCTCTCACACGCCGACCTCTCTCACACAGACCCCGGGAAGTCCCGAACCAGTCCGAGGAAGTTTGTCACTCAGACAGGCCCCCTCCGCTCCAGGTAAGTGACTTCTTACTCGGACTCCAGTAAGAGTCGTAGAGTCACACTACCACAGCAGTCCTGAACCTCCAAAGTTTTGCTCCCACTTTCTCGCACTCCCTACAGAACGACGCTCACTGCCGTAAGGCAAGAGAGGCACTGACTCGTCCTGAGGTAGACGTATACATGGTCGAGAAGAAATAGGGAAGGAGACAACTACCCGTGAACCCAACGAAAACGTAAAAGTCAAGTCAAGTCAGTGAGTCGGTACGAACTGAGAAACACTGGGGTACCTGACTTCGTGCGGTCCGGAGGGACAGGTTGTGGTTGAGGACCTCAAACGAGTTCGAGTACAGATAACTCAACCACTACGGTAGGTTGGTAGAGTAGGAGACAGTAGGGGAAGAGGAGGGTGGAAGTTAGAAAGGGTCGTAGTCCCAGAAAAGATTACTCAGTCAAGAAGTGTAGTCCACCGGTTTGATCACCTCAAAGTCGAAGTCGTAGTCAGGAAGGTTACTTATAAGGTTACTTATAAGGAAATACTACCTGACCAACCTAGAGGAACGTCAGGTTCTCGGAGAGTTCTCAGAAAAAGTTGTAGTGTCAAGTTTTCGTAAGAAACCGTGAGTCGAAAGAAATATCAGGTTGAGAGTGTAGGTATGTACTGATAACCTTTTTGGTATCGAAACTGATCTGCCTGGAAACAACCGTTTCATTACAGAGACGAACAGTGATACGACAGATCCAACCAATATCGAAAAGAAGTTTCCTCGTTCATAGAAAATTAAAGTACCGACGTCTGTGGTAGACGTCACTAAAACCTCGGGGGGTTTTATTTCAGAGAGTGACAAAGGAAACAAAGGGGTAGATAAACGGTACTTCACTACCCTGGTCTACGGTACTAGAAGCAAAAGACTTACAACTTAAAATCCGGTTGAAAAAGTGAGAGGAGAAAGGGAAAGTAGTTCTCCGAGAAATCAAGGAGAAACGAAAGACGGTATACCCACCATAGTAGACGTATAGACTCCAATAACTATAAAGAGGACCGTTAGAACTAAGGTGGAACACGAAGTAGGTCGGGTTGTAAAGCGTACTATATGAGACGTATATTCAATTTGTTCGTCCCACCGTTATATGTCGGAAAACATAGAACCGATAACATTCATTACGACGTTACTTGTATCCCCACGTATATAGAAAAGCTTAATCTCAAAACCAAAAGAAATCCTCACCTTGACGACCTGCCATACCTTCGAGATAAAAATATAACTCCTTAGAAATATGACAAGAGATATCACCACTGCGGTTAAACGTAAAGGTGGTTATGACATCCTCCAAAGGAAAAAGAGTGTAGGAGTGGTTGTGAACAATAAGCAACAGAAAAACTATTATCGGTAAAAAGGTGAACACCCCACCATAGAGTAACACCAAAACTAAGTGTAAAGGAACGACTAGTCACTATCACCCCAGAAAAGTACACGAATAACTGGTAGACGTACAGAAACCTTTTTAAATGAGTCTAGAAGACGGGTAACAAATTAACCCAACAAACCCAAAAAAGGTAAAACCTCACATACTTAGGAAGTATATAAGACCCATATTTAGGGAATAGATGAAGGATGGTCGAAATACCCACCAACTAGATGATGCGAATGTCACATAAACGGAAATGACAACTCTAAAAGGGAAAACATGAAAAGCGCAAAGATCGACGCCAGAAGAGATACGACAAGTCACTTCAGGGAAATCGTAAAGGACGTCGTGACCCGACCGCCCCGAGTGGAGACAATCGAGGAGCGACAAGTCAGTGGTTCGACACAGAGGGAGAAACGCTGGGGCACATGTGGTCCGGAGGGACAGGGAGTGGTAGAAGGGCTCACACGGGTTCAAGTACAGGCAACTTGACCACTACGGTAGGTTAGTAAAGTAGAAGACAACGGGGGAAGAGGAAGCCGAAAGTTAGGAAGGGTCGTAGTCCCACAAAAGGTTACTCAACCGAGAAGTACAGTCTATCGGTTTCATAAACTCGAAGTCCTAGTCAAAATCGAGGAACAAACGAGAATTTTTTAAATTAAAGAGGTAGTTTAGACTTACTATTACAACGACCCATCTAAAACAAACAAACAAACATCCAAAAAGGTAAAGTAGTGAAATTTATATACCATGGTGAGGGAAGACCGGACGTCTCAAAGACGACGTTTCAGTCGACTTTCGGAATATCCTTAAGGGAGTATACACTGATGAACGAAAAGGGGATAACGAAAATTATAAGAGAGAAGAAGAAATTAATTTTTTAAAACTAACGTTACACAGAACCACACCAGGAGGAACCCAACCAGAATACGCCCTGCGAGACACTTAGAACGAAGGAAAAGGTCCAGTCCCTTCAAAAGTCAAGTCAAAAGTAATACAGAAGTTTGTTACAAGAGACGAGGAGAGAGAGAAGTGGAAGACTTCGAGGACATTACCTTTACGATTATGTGAGCACCAGAGAATTTGACGGGAGTGAACACAAATGGAAAAACAGGAGTGGAAATTTTAAGGAAAAGTAAGACAAACTGAGTAGAGAGGGCGGACATAAGGTCAGGTGACTAGGTAAGGCGAGGCAGTGACTTAGAGGACAACTGAGGACGGGCACATGAAAGTCAATAACGTAAGAAGTAGACACAAGCCAATAAATGTACAGGATTTGTATTTGAACTTTTGGAAGATTGAAAAGTGAGACGAGTAGGTAAGAAGACTCAAGAAACTCGTAGAAATACTAGTAACGGAACTTGAGAAATAGACTATGTACCGATTAGAGATGAAGAAGTGAATTAAGAAGACTCCAAAATAGAGTAAGGAAGCAAACCTTGGATAAAGAGACAGTGGAGTAAAACGGATTAGACGATAAAAATGAGGAGACGTAAACTACACAACCAATATAAAGGACTAGAGCCTCTTCACCAGATCACGTCCTTTGTAGGAAACCCCGGGTCCTCACACTCAGGGGAACCAGTTGTCCCCACGTACAGCACCCGCGAGAGACGGACCCGAACACCTAGAAGGACAACGTCACTCGACGACGACACCCGTCAGACCAACCGTACCGGCCAGGGGTCAGGTCACTCAACGGTCCAGGGCGGGGCACACCTCCGACGACCGACGACCGGTCACCCTGACACAGGAGGAGACGGGATGGGTTACTGACGTCTCGTCTTTCGTGGGATTTGTGGTACCGGTGGAAGGGTGGTACACAACAAGTAGTCTCTCTGAGACTCAGTCGTTTTAATAAGACGGAGGGTCACTCTTTCTCGATTACTACTCTGGTCTCGGAGAAGACAATTTTAACCGAAACACCTTTATCCTGACATAGTTAATGACGACGATGACGACTATTCAGTGAAGTCAGTACAGGCTGAGACACGCTGGGGTGTCTGCCGTCGGGTGGTCGGAGACTGTAGGGACCCTAAGAGGTCCGTTCTTATGACCTCACCCAACGGTAAAGGAAGAGGTTATGTACTTTCACTTTTCACTTTCACTTCAGCATGCCATTCACAGGTTGAGAAGCACTGGGGTACCTGACGTCAGATGGTCCGAGGAGACAGGTACCCTAAAAGGTCCGTTCTCATGACCTCACCCAACGGTAACGGAAGAGTATAGTAAATGATCTCCCTGAATTTTTTATTAGACCCTTTTTTCGGTTGTTTATTTGTTGGGGTTTATTGACGTGACTCAACCACACGTACCACTCGTGTGGAAGACCCACTCGTGAGGGAGCACCAGTCCTCCTGGAGGGGCGCCCACGTACCTCCCCGTAGCACATTTACAGTTCTGTCGTCTTTGGTATGGAAGGACAAGCACGGACCAGGGGCGGACCGTGGTTCCACCGGGAGTTTATAAGTTTCATAACTCTCCTTACCTTTTCATTTTCCGTCTTCCGAAAGAATGGGTCCGGATAACCCGGATTCAGGGAGTCCAAAAGAGAGTAAGTAACGAAAAGGGTCTTTTCGTTCCATTTCGTCTACCGTGGTAGTGCCATTGATTTCACAGACGTCGGAGCCTTACCAACGTGAACCTCCGTTTTTTGTTGTTAAGTAACACTCCTCGTCGTTCGGGAAAAGGTGGACCTACACTCGACGAAACAACTGTACTTTTCAAGATAACCCTAAGTCTACATCAATAAGTGTTAGAAATTAAATTCTTGTGCAACTCAATTAAACGTTGAGACTACAGGAGAGTACAGTCTCTGGGGGTGTGTCCTTCTTCCTTCGAAATTTTTGTTAAGACTTAATCGTAATAATAATAACTTTCATTTCGACACAGGAAAACGAGTTGTCACTCTTTTTTTTAGTAAAATGTTCCAACCGACTCATCACGACACCAAAGGGGGCCCGGGTCCTAGTACCAGAGAAAATGTTAGGACATTATAACTACTCTGGTGGACCCCACTCACTTCTCGACTACCCGTCTTCGTTTGAAGGTGCATTCGTTCTTTATCTCAGGTCCTCCAAGTTAGTAGTAGTGCTTTTCCTTCCGCGTAAATGTCCGAACAATGCCTCGGCACTACTCTGACAGTCGCACTGACCAAAGGAAGACACTGTGGTCCTCGACTGTGTCTCCTCGTGCACGTCCCGGGAGCCGAGCCTCTTCCGCGAAAGGACCCTCTCACTTACCGAGAAGCCTGTTACTCTGTTTACGTACAAAGGTAGACCCTTTACGAGAGGACCTGTCTTTTATTTACTGTGGGTTCTGGTCACTTCGTTTACTTCACCTAGGAGGTCGTGGTTCGAGGAGTCAGAAGGCCGTAGTAGGTAGGGCGGGCGTGTCGTAGGTGGGCAGTGCACCGGCCCCGTCCGTCCTTCCCTCAACGAGGAACCGTATTTCCCTTCCGCCCCCGCCCCCCGAGGACGATCGGAACTTCCTTGAGACCCCTCGTACTGGAGAGGGTCGTCCTACCTCTGACTCCCCATTCGACTCCTAGATCCCGTGACTCACCCACCATAACCACGTGTCAACGGTCTATTTTACGTTCCGTTATAGTTACTTTCATTAGTTATTTGTTAGTTATTAATCTTGTCACACACGAGTCAGTACAGACTGAGAAACGTTACGATACCTGACATCGGACGGTCCGAGGAGACAGGTACTGTAAGACGTCTGTTTTTATGACCTCACCCGAAGATAAAGGAGGAGGTCCCCCTTCCTCCCTTCGGTTGGGTCCCCACTTTGGAAGTAGAGGACACAGAGGACGTAACCAACCACCCAAGAAATGGTGACTCGGTGGACCCTTCGGGGGGTTATTCTCATCTTTTCTCAAAATAACCTCGGTTTGACTCCCGATCGGGTGAAGGGTCTATTCAGACCTCTTCTTTCCGAAAATCGTGTCACAATACAGAACAACCTTACTTCTTGTAATTCGTTCAGTCCCTATGTAAAGAAGTTCAAAAGTTCTTATTTTGGGGGGTTGTTGGGTCTGGATCTGTGTCCCTCAGTCGTACCGGAGCGTCGACCCTTCCCTCAGAGTAATACCTTCTTCCCGGTCGTGACCGGAGGGTCCTTCTCCCCGCAAATTAGAAATACAGTTCAGACCTAAGTCTAAACACCTTCTGTCGACAGTTTCCTCGACCCCTAAGGTAGTAGAAGAGAGTTTAAGTACCCTTTCTTCCGAAGTCGTACCCTCCTTAGTACCTTCGTATACCACAGGGGGTTTCGGTCCCGTCGGGTGAAGGTCGTCCTTCTGCCTGACGAGACTCGTCCCGCTCCTCCTTTTCACAGTCGAAACCCCAACTTAAAGGTGACTGACATTAGATGTGTCCCTTTCTCTAAACTGAAAGATTTAAAGTATTACTTTCTTTTGAACGTTTAATTATTATACGATTAACTATGGTAAAGAAACCTAATAATTACGTACAAAACCCCCGTAAAACACAACAGGGATCCGGAGTAATAGTTGGACGATTGATCGATCCTCAACCGTCACGACCCGTATTAAACTTCACTCTCTACTCGGTCCTGCACACACGGACAAGAGTCCCACTCCATACTTGGACCTCGAGTAAGTGTCTCGTGGGACGAGGGTATAGGTCTCGAAAGACCTCCGTCTACACCTGAGCGGGAGGTGGACCGTCAGGAGACCTGTACACCGACATCCCACCGACCGGAACCGTACGTGACGACCGGTGGGAGACGATACTTGTTTTCTTACCGTCGGGAGAGGTCATGAGAACGAACCTTTTAGGGTACCTGTCTCCTCAGACCACCCGGTGTTAGGTACCCCAGTGTTTCTCAACTCGTGTTGACCTGACTCACTGATTGTGAAAGTGAAAAGGTGGAGGGGATTAAATGTACAACTTCAGGATTGGGTGTTTCACTAGTTTAATCCTCCGTCTCGGAGACCCTCTATTTTATCCATAACTCCTCAGTACTCACCCCTCGGGGGACCTATCCTGATCGAGGGGGCATTCTTCTCCTTCCCTGAGGACTGAAACGTAAGAAACAGTGCACCTCTGGGTCACTCTTCCGTCGACACACGTTCGGTCATCTCCTCGGGGGTGGTTCCTGTCTTAGACGTCCCTGGAACGAAAACTTGAACCGGAGGTCTTGACATTTTTTTGTAGACTCAGACAGTGAATTCAGGAGGTCCAGATACTGTAAAACAAGAGTACGGACTCGACTGACTATGTGGAAGAGGGGTCCTTGTCGGTGACGGGTCGACCGGCAGGTGATCCCTCACTTCGGTCACCCAATCCCCTTCCTTTCGGATTGGAGACTCCAGTCGGGGAACCACACCGTGTCAAAATCCTCACTTGGACCCATGACGAGGAGTCTCCCTCGTCGCTCCCGGTGAAGACAGAGGAGACGGACGAAGAGGGGACCAAAAGACTACTCAGAGGACCAGGTGTGCACTGGAGACAGAGGAAACAATAGAGTATGTAGCCGACGCACTTGTAGAGACTTCTAGGACTGGACTCGCGGAGAAGGAAGGTTAGGGGCGGCAGGACCATCTGTGGGTGTGACCCTAGTGGACGTGAAAGAGAGTGTCCACACTGCGTGTGGACGAGTCCCGTCAACAACAGGGCCCAGACTTAAGGAGAGGAGTGAAGTGTTCCCCCTACAAAGGGGAACCAATATGTGTCTACTGTTGACAGAAGAGACCCCAGGTCTGAGTCGTAGACACGAATATACTGGGGGTTGTGGGGGTCGTATCTCCGACAAAACACCTTCCACGTCTCTACACTCGTGTTCGAGTACCCTTTCCTTTTATCAGTGGTTTTGTCTTGTTTTTGTGACTGATAAAAGAATAAATGACTTAACTTAACGTAAAGATTGCGGTCGGTGGTTGTGAATGTCTCAAATGGACTTTTTATAGTTCGTTACTTAGATTTTTTCTACACATTGCCCTTCATTATTTTTGAATAAAATTTTCAATAATTTCTTCTGGGTTTATTTACCTCTTTATATGGTGTCCACACCGATTCTTCTGAGTTACAGTATTGCTGTACTTAAGGGGTTTTTCCACTAAATGTCTGAGTGCGTAACACTTAAAAAGAACACAACTCACCACAAGAGTGTATTATCCTAAAACTACCAAATATCTTAAGATAATACCTCTGTATGGTTGTAAATGAATTCGATAGAGAATGCCGAACTATAAGTATAGAAAAATATAAAAAGTAACTACGTTTTATATAACACAACTTTTGGGAACTTAAGTTCAATAGTTTACATAAAGATTAACAAATGAACAATGATTAAGAATCTACATATTATAAAACGAGTTTAAAATGAGAAGGATAGTTCAAACGGCACAGAAAAATTTTGGTAAGCCCATGTCGACGACATGTGACGGCACGATTAAAGGCGGCGCGTCGTCTCACTGGGTCGATACATACGCGTGTCAGCCCAAAGGAAGGGTGAATTCGGAGGTACCTCTTGACTATCTCCCGGGACACGAGAGATAGTAGTGGAGTGAGTAGTGGACACAATGTGTGTGCTCACTCGCGGACAGTGGGGGTCAGAGGGTCAAGTAGGACGGGGAAGGGAGGGGAATAGTAGGTATGCAAATAAGGGACATAACCCAGAGATAAAGACAAAACGTCTATTCTAGCAGATATGGCAAAGATCTAAGGTGTATGCAAGAAATTATATGTCATAAGTAAAAAGAGAAAGACTGAGTGAAGTGAGACATACCGTCAGATATTTCGTCGAACGGCTACAGGAGTGCAGGGGGATTAGGACCCACAGTAGTGGGCGAGTAGAGACCATTGTCCTGTCGTCTTTACTTACGTAGGCCAGAGGGTAACGACTGGACACGGGACACCTCGACTTCTTGTAAGGTCGTTTGTAGTCCGTGTACGCACCACGTACTCTTTATAAGAAATTATTTTCTTATTTACCGTGTCGACTCTAACTCCGTGTCAACAACGGGTAAAAGACGAGACGCGACACTTTCCTCCCCCTCGTCTATCCCCTTGGTCGAAAGCGGACCCGGTCGGGAAGTGTATCATCCTACATAGTTTCGTGACACAAGAATTACTCTGTGTCGGTTCGCCGCGCCTTTCTGGCACTCTGTCCTGGGGACCCCTGGGTCGTTCCACGACGACTCTACGAGTTTCCTCCCTTCCCACCTTTATCCACCGGAGAGTCCGGGTGGAAGGGACATTCGCAGGTACAAAGTAGAGGGTACGCATGGAGTAGAAGTATGGTGTTAGACTCCTTTTGACATACTTTAGTCTCTTATCACTAAGTATTTTGCAAAATTTTGAGCCTCGGGGACATTAATGGCCCGTCCGTGTTTACACGTTTCGTGTGTAACCTGGTAGAGAATCTACGATCTCTTCCCGGGCTCCGGGGCCTGTCAGCGACGGAGGCCCACCACGGGGAGTTGGGTCCGCCGCTCCGCAAATGCTGGATGCACTGGAACCTCTCTTTTCGGGTCAAACGTGGGTCTCAGAAAAACGAAAAACATTTCAGTCAGTGACGGCAATCACAATGTAGGTACGAAATGCTACCGGTCCTTCCTGGACCCAGATTAAAATACTAGCATAGGTGACGACATATAAGACAAATGACTTCCGGTTTGTAAAGGTTAAATATCAACTGTAAAAGGGACCGAAGGGACCGTATTTAACGTCTGTGTAAATACACACATATTTGGTATACGTAGAGTCAAAATTATGTAAAATTTTTCAACCTAGAAAATTTTCCGTTTACGGACAAAGTGAACTATTGGGCAATTACAGAAGTAAAACCGTTTCAGAACTCCGAAGGGATGACCGAGTCTCCATTTCTTAGAGGGACGTTGCCCTAGGTCCAAGTTAGGGACCCAGATCTTCTAGGGGACCTCCTCCCGTACCGTTGGGTGAGGTCATAAGAACGGACCTCTGAAGGAACCTGTCTCGATTTCAGGTACCCGATGTCAGGTACCCCAGTGTCTCTCAGCCCGTACTGACCTCACTGCCTCGTACGCACGTGTGCGGGACATCTAAGCTCCTCCGACATGACTGTTCACGGCCTTTGACCCTCCGGGGGTGGACCGTCCCACCCACCCTCGACCAGACGGAAACCTGGGGTCCCACCTTTCAGGACTAGTCGTCTCAACCCTGTAAGAAAGAGTTTATAACAAGATTACTATCACGACCAATTAAGGATTTTGGGTCCCGTCTAAAAATCCCTGTAAGATGTTTACACTTTTCAAATTAAACATAAACAATGAAATTCATACACTTACCATGAAGACGGAAATTTGGTTCCTTATTTATGTAATATTAGTAAAATTATGACTTTGGAACAAATGCCAACTAAGAGGTTCGTATCCGTTTGCGGCTTACCGGATTTGGGTCTCAGGTTGGGGTCAACCTGGGACCGTCGTAGCCACTCACCACCGGACCGCACCGGTGTAGGGACAAGTATTTGGTGCCGGGGGTCGGAAGAGAGACACCGGGACCCTACCAGATAGTATGTGACACACCGGACAAGTTGAGTAGTCCGTCTTAAATGCCAGCTCAACGATTGGTCTGACGTTTTCCCCCTTAAGACACTACCACCCGTGCTTCTAGGGTGTCTTCGTTTTGTTTGTTGTTGTTGTTTTTTGTGCGTACGTGTTTTGCGATTGTCCTGGTCCACACCCGAGTCGAGTCTGGGTGGTCTTCACGGTTCTGTAGCCCACCAGGATCTCACGGCCGGGACCGCCCACACCTACGTCGAGACAGACCATGAAGTGCTTCCTTCACACGCGACTCGGAGTGTCAGACGTTGGAACGACTGCTCTCTCTCCGATGCAACGACTTCAAGTTCTCTTCTACACGACAACGGGGATCTTCTACGGACTTCGACTTTTTGACCTACCTAGACCTTTACCAGACGACTCCAAAGTCGAAAATTTCTGCCACTACATTGGAAATCTAGTTGGAAGATATCTGGTTTACCTACTTCGTAGGATAGTTGTCTTCGGGACCACTTGTGTGGGATATTTTTACAGAATAAACTCGGTTCTCTTCGAAGGTCAGGTCTCGTTTAAGATAAAGACGAAAATAGTGAATGTCTTCGTATTTTCTGTCCTTGAGACTCTTGAACTCTTTCACGATCTATCTCTCATCACCTAATGACTACTGACGCTATGGTAGTGTCTAGTTATGCCTTCAGCGTTAAGTTATTTCTTCTCTAACCTTTGAGGAGGACGAGCCTCTTTAGGGGTCGCGTGAGAAAAGAACCAACATCGAGTGTTTGACGTCTGTAGAAAGTAATGGGGAGGGTCCCGGCGACCGTCCCCCTCTGCAGGGGGCGGCACTAGTCGAACTGCCCAGACCTCCCCAAGGACGGACCTGGTTTGTAGTGTCGTCTCTTGAAGTAATAAGTCGCGGCAGGGTCCTCGGTGTGAGACTTCGCGACACAGGTAAATTAGTAAAAGGTTAGACAAAGGGAACGCTTTAAGTAATGAAAAGTACCTTTGTTTATAGACAGTTTTATAGTCTAGTCCGACTGTGAACTTCTGAGATTGTAGGAGTCGGAGTTACTGAAGCGTAGGAAAAAAAAAAGGGGAACCTTTCTCTTGACCACTCGGAGAGGCTCGGAGAAGAACTGGAGGCCGACAAGTAGTCCACCAACACGGGCTGAGAAACGCTGGGGCACCTGTCATCGGACGTGGTTCGAGGAGACAGGTACCCTAAAAGGTCCGTTCTCATGACCTCACCCAACGGTAAAGGAAGAGGTCGCTTAGAAGGGCTGGGTCCCTAGCGTACGTCTAGAGGGCGTAACATCTGTCTACGAAATGCCAGACTCGGTGGTCCCTTCAGACGGGCCCCCGACCCAAGGTCGACGGGAGTATGTTGGATCTCCGGTAGCGTCTCCTCGGCCCCGTTCGGGCGCACGTGAAAAGTCCCGTCTGTTTCTGAGGTGCACTCTCCGGTTTACGGCATAATGGAGGGTGTACAGGTCATCCCCGGACCGACTCTGCCGCCCACGCCGCAAAGGACGACGTCAGACTACAAACAGAGTCCAAAAGTAGTCGGCGTTTCGAGTTTCCTTTATGTCCCGTCGCCCGTTGGACCTCTGCGACAAAGACGGAGACTTGACCGAAACGAGATCCGCACGGGCCGACCGCCTACCTATGTCCCGTGCGGTGTCGGCCCCCGTGCGGTATCGGCCCCCGTGCGGTGTCGGCCCCCGTGCGGTGTCGGCCCCCGTGCGGTGGCGGAAGGAGGAGAAGGAGAAGGGCAGACCCGAGGTAGAGGTGGGCTCAGGAGGGTGGGAAAGAAGGGGCACAGGAGGAACGTACCGTCGTCCGCACCTCCTCTCCACGGGTGTCCCGGCCGTCGGACCGTAGGACGAACCAAAATCGACGCCGTGGACGGAGGCCTCCCTCGGAGTTGACACCGTCCTACTGAAGGCCGGCAAGCGCTTCTACTTGTCCTCTATGGAGCTGAGAGACCTCGGAAGCACTATTTTCGGGGCGCAGGGATCCGAGTTTCGGCCGAACGACACAGACCTGTGGAAGAGAGCCGATGCTACTGACTTAAGGACCAAGGGGGATCTCTACGAGGGACGAGGGGGGAACGAGGGGCACTTTGGGTGAGAGGGGAGGTAGTAAGCGAAGGGGGAGGGTGGGGATCTACGACTTAGTGAAAGTTCTTTTACCGTCACTGAACAAAAAGCTCAGTCGCCGAGGATACTTTTGTTAGCACCTGAACTAAATTGGTTGGTCCTAAATCTGAGTCGATGCCTAAATATCGGTTTGACAAAAGAGGGGAGTATTTGTGTAGGGTCACCTTTTCGTGTTAAAGGCTGATCTCCACTTCGTCTGGTAGGTCGACGTGCATTTATCTCCCTTTGCTTCGTACTTGTGCGTCGCCCGTTGTCGTTCTGTAGACTGAGGAGACCCAGGTCTCACTTCTCACGAGACACGCGGGGCACTTCTGTCCGGGTGACGTGCCAGGACGACCTCGGGGCCCGGCCCCCCTCCCTCCTCCGCCGCGACCGAAGGGCCCTCCCCGGGGCTGCCTCCGCCGGTCGACGGCAGGACGCCACCGCTTCGAGGCAGTGAGTCCGTGGCCGCCTCGTCTCTCGTCGTCGCAGTGCGTCCCTGTAGCGGGGCGACGGAAAGGTCGTGGAAGGGCCCCGCAGACCACCCTTGGACGAGGTCGTTCGAATCCAATCCCACTTTGCACTGATCGCCTAGTAAACAAACGTTCCTAAACCCCTGGTCCATAGTACGGTCTGTGACTCTATTTGGTACTCGTAGTCTACAACACTCCTCGCCTCACCCACTTCCGCGAGTCGTTAGTCTAACAGCGGGTTTGTTGACACGACTCCCGGCACGAGGAGGGCGGCTCTACGACACGCCGGGTCCCCCACTACAGACGAGCCCTCGGTCCTCGCACACACCGCAGAGTGTCGCTTCGCTCCCTAACACCAGAAGTGGGATTCTCGTTGCCCTCCCGTAGGATTCCCGAGTGTTTTACCCTTCCTAAAATCAGTCCCCCTACCATCCTAGTCAAAACTGAAAATTTCTTCTAGAGAAGTCTTCCTTTAGGTTTTCGCTTCCTGGGCTCCTGGGACTAACGAAGGAAGGAGGAGAGAGACTTGAGGTCTGCGCTCCCACCCTACCCCCACGACGAGGGGGACCGACCCCTCTGTCACGTCCACGGGGGCCCCAGTCGGGACCTGCCACCGTGGCCCTGTCGACCGGGGCAGTCGTCACGTCGAGTCGGAGGAGCGGAGAGTGACACGAACTGAGTGACGTCGGGAGGTGCCTGTAAGAGGGGCCGGTCGAGTGTGTCTCGGGTGCGTCAGGGCACTACTTGTGCGAGACGAGGCTTCGCGTTGTGGGGAGGCGGGAACCGAGACACCGAGTTCCTGTTGGGGTCCTTACGTGTGCCAAATGCTTCCGGCAGTGCCAGAGTAGGGAAGTCTCAAGGCTCTGCGGTGCGAATTACCGTGCAGTGCACCGAACAGGGGGGGCGAATTGTCCGCCACGGTCGAGAACTTGTGTAGGACGGTCGAATGAGCCGTACTGCTCTCACTTATATTTTGATAGACGTTAACTACGTGGTCATTTTTATTCTAGAAATAGAGGCAGGTCTTTCGAGAGTCGGTACCGTGGTCGACAGTGTACCTCTGTCCCAGGAGCTGAAACCCCACGGATGTGTGGTCGCAGGGGTCCTGTTCGACTACGTCCGTCGGTCACCGACCCCCCCAAGGGGGCCGAAGGCCGGGAGAGGGGACCGAGAGATGAAGAAGTAACAGTCGACTCCCACAAAGTCGAGATTCTACGAGACGGACCCTACATCTTTGGGAGAAGACTTACGTCCTCTACGACGGTCAGGTCTCTTCACCGTCTTTTGTTTACGAAAAACCTTTTTTTTTACGACGAAACTTGGGGGGTCGGAGAAAAAAACATCGATATCCGGTCGTAACACAACACATATAACACAATCCAGTTCAGAGGGACCCACTACTCTACAGTATCACTTACTCACCCGAGAGGACTCTATCCCATGGTGAAAGACGTAGTGATTCCGTGACTACGAGTCTACGTAGGGAACTGAGTGGGTTACGGACAGACAGAGTAGAGAGAGACTGACAACCACAGACAGAGGGAGAGGAAGACAGGTAGAGAGAGAGGTATGTACGAAACAAAGAATATGTACGATTTGTTTCGTTTCCGTACCCCACTCCCACCGGGGCCCATCGAGATTCCCTCTATCGACCTACCTTCTAGATACTCACCCTACCTCAAAAAAAAACTCCCCCTCCATACATTCAAAACTACATGTTGAAAAGACCAATCAATAGCCACGTTTTTTTCTTTCGGTTGTTTTAAATTACCACGTTTCTGGAAAATAATCCGAACGTTAAGACACCAAGATCTTAAGTCTCTCTGGTGTCGGTCTCAGAGTGACTCCCCGAAAGTCCCGGCCCCGACCACCCCAGACGAGGAGCCCCGAGGATTAGGACACCGAAACGAAGAAGAGGTACACCTCACCGACCTCAGGTTTACAGAGTGTACCGGGACCCGACCCCCGACCGACTTTCCCGAGAGAGATGTGTGCCGGAGAGCATCTGACCGTCCCCTGAGGAGGGTTCCCATCCGTCCACAAATTCCCCCGTCGACGAAAAGGCGACTTCCCTGTAGGGTTCTTTATCGTTCACCTTTGGAGTCCAAAGAATTCAGGACCCGAACAGGGAGGGTAACATAAGACGACCAGTGGCGTTACCCCGTAGGCTGGATCTAAGTCCCCCACCCCTCGTTTCTGGGCGACCACTACCTCTCTCGCAGTTTCTTTTGTGTGTGGAAGAAGTAGACGCACCGTGGAGGACGACCCCCGGTGCACTGAGGGACCGGTCGTGTCTCAAACCCCTTTAACTGAACCCCCTTTGACTTGTCCTTCCCCTCTCCCCTGCACCGGTGCTGTCCAAGCGATAACCACGTCTTTTGGTTCGGTTTTGTCGACCCACCACACTTCACTGTCGCAAAAAGGGTTCGAGTGTTAAGACCCCGGACCTTAAGCCTCTCTGGTCGAGTGCCGGTCGTGGAGGGGTCACCCGAACGTCCCGACCAGACCCGACCAGACAAAGAGGCCCAAAGACTGAGAGACCCCGGAATTCTTTAGAACACCATAGAGGTCCTTTTTGGTGTCTTCCCAGTCTTCCTTCCCGTGGAGTGACTACGGTCCTATAGCACACCATCGACGGATCTAAATGTGGGGGTGAGTGGTGTAAAAGTGGTAAAGGAAAAAAGAATCAAGTTCCTAATTTATGTCAGAATATCTGGTCAAGTACGACACTCTCGAACGTCTTCTCAGGGCAGACTCGAGGGACACCCTTTCCACGGGAGAGTCGTGGGAGACACTGGAGGCGACGCGTCAGACCGGATATAGGAACGAGACCCGACAGGTCTTCGGGTGCCAGTCACGACCGGTCCGACGTCGGAACCCTGTGCCAGGACCGAAGGGTGGTCCGGAGACCGGCGGGGTGGGTTCCCGAGCAGAGAAACGAATTTACGTAAAAGTAAAATATCGTAGGCTCAAAGGTCCCGATGACAACCTTCGATGGATCCATATGTATGTATTTGTTCGACTAGGAGTCAACGAGTCAGCACAGGCTGAGAAACTCTGGGACACCGGGTATCGGGCGGTCCGAAGAGACACGTACCCTAAGAGGTCCGTTGTCATGACCTCACCCAGTGGTAAAGGAAGAGGTCCCCTAGAAGGGTTGGTCCGTCTTGGGTGTGGAGGACACAGAGGACGTAACCGCCCACCCAAGAACTGGCGGTTCGGTCATCCCTTCGGGACAATTATCAAGTTCAAATTTTTGAAGAAACACCTCGCCGGGGAGTCTGTTCCCGGCGAATACCTAAGGTCGCCCACGACGTGACCCGACCCTGACCACCACTCTTTGGCAGGGGACACTCCGGTACCCTGACTTGGCCCCGAAAGAGAGGCGGGAGGTGACCCTTCGTCCGTGTGTCTTGTGTAGTCCCCACTGTCGGCTACTTCTGACGTCCGTCCATGCTTTACCCTGGCGAAAGTTCTGTCCGGGGCACCCCTCGTCGAGGACGCTTGGACAAGTCTGGGCAGTGCTGGTGGACAGATTGGACGTTCCTCTTAGAACACCGACAGCGGCGCCGTCGACTTTACACGGACGTTTGGCAGTGCAAGTTAGAGGCAGTCACTAACTCGCCTCTAGTATTTGGTCTCCAAAAAGTTTGTGTAAAGGAGTTTAAACGTGGATTGACGAGAATTAATACCTATGACAGTGGGGGGGTACGAGTTAGTCTAGTCTCTTAAGGAGAGGTCCCTCTTTACTAAGAAGGACGTTTCGTCGCGCGGCCGGTGCGCACATAGTCTACTTCCACACGCTAGTCGTCTCCACGGCGAGGACTCCGTCCACCCGTAGAGGCCCCGAGGGGACACGTTCCACGTCCGGCGCCCGTCCTCCCGCCGAGACCCCCCACCCCGTCCCGACGTCTCGCCGGGTCCGCCGTCCTCCCCTGGGGATCTGCAGCGGAGAGTAAGAGACAAGGGGCCAAGAACGAGGTTCGGGAACCTTATAGAGTTTCGTCTTGTCTTATTCTTCGTGTCCCTATAATTTTCGGAGGAAGTGCCTCTCCCTCAGAATATAATTTCTCTCTATTAAACCGGGAAGTACAACGGTCCACTTGTCAAAGGTCGCGGGGTCCGGTCCCCGTCGACCTTGAAACCGACGGGGCGGGGTGGGGCAAACGGGTCGCGACCCCGACATGAGTATAGGATCTCGTCCCGGGGGACCGGGGACGACTCCTCCCCCGACGGCCCCAGGACAGACCTCCCCTGGACGTGGCGTAGGAGGAGAAGACTCAACGTAGGATCCGTCGGAGTTCGAAACCAAATGGCACCGACAACAAGTCAACGACTCAACACAACACAGACTGAGAAACGCTGGGGTACCTGACGTCGTGTGGTCCGAAGGGACAGGAGGTGGTAGAGGGTCTCAAACGAGTTTAGGTGCAGGTATCTTAGTCACTACGGTAGAGTGGTAGAGTAGGAGATGGCTGGGGAAGAGGAAAACGGAAATTAGAAAGGGTCGTAGTCCCAGAAAAGGTTACTCAACCGAGAAGTGTAGTCCACCGGTTTCATGATGTCGAAGGCGAAATCTTAGTCAGGACGGTTCTTTATAAGTCCCAACTATAGGAAATCCTAACCGACCAAACTAGAGACGTCGGGTTCCCTGAGGGTTCTCAGAAGTAACAAATCTAAATTATAGACTACTTTACCCTCCTTAACCTTAGGGATCAGAAAAAGTAAACCCTAGGTTGACCAGGTAGTAGTCAAGACTGGAAGACTTTAGACTTTGTGGAAAATGTTTGAACGGACGTGGGTGAAGAAGACAGGTCTCTACAAAGAGTAGATAGGGAGTGGACCTGGTAAAAGAGTCCTGATCAAAGAAATGGAGTAGGACAGACATGGGGAGAGGGGGTGGGGGTGCAGATCAGAAGAACTTGATGAAGTATTATCGTTGTTCATATATCTCTTTATATATATATATATATATATTCACGACACAGTATGTGTATAAATTAACCTTATATAAGTGATATGTAGAAGTCGTTTTTCTATGTACATAAGTAGGTCCTCTGTCTTGGCACCCTCGTAGGTCTGTTCCTCCCACTCCGAGTCTCATGCACTACCCGGTCGTGTGACGGCCCAGCGGGGCGTCACCCAGAGACAGGGGCCACGGAGAGTTCCCGCTCGTAGAATAGTGTTACGTAGACGGGAAGTCCCACACCACCCGTCGGTGGCCCTACCCGGGTCACTCCGACCAGAGGCCCCGAAGTGAAGGAACATCTTAGGGGAGAGGATCCCAAACTCGACACGGACCACTCGGTGAATCTTTCGTGTCTTTTACCGTTCTCACTGACAAGACCCAGGGAACGATGACGAAGGACCACCGAATCCCTTAGTGACCATCTTTTAACCCCCCGTCGTTTCCCCTCTTACACCCTGTAGGGGGGTAAGACCGGTCAAGGTGACCCGTAGGGTGAACGGTGCAAGGGTCGAGGGTGGCTCTGGTGGGTGGGGTCCCCGACCAAGGGAGGACTCCCAGGACCCACGACCCGAGACGGTCCCGACAAGTCGGGGACCCTCCGCTCACCGAGGACGTCCCGACAAAGGACGAAACGGAGTAGCAGAATCAGTACGGTAATACGTCCGAGGACAAGAGGGACAAGTCTTCGGGTCTCAGAAGGGTCGACGTAGGGTTGGTGATCTGCAAGACGTTCGTGAGGTCGGGTGGGGACCGGGGACACACAGTCCTAGGAAGGACCCCGTCCCATCCCAACACTTTCGACACCCCCTCCCTCTCCCATGAACAACGTACATCGTGAACTAATTCTTTATGAGTGTGACAAGGAAGGTAGGGGCCCTCGTACCCGAAAGACCGAAAAGAAAAAAAGAAAAAAAATCGACGTGACTCGTCGAACTCCCTAGAGTCAAGAGACTGACCTCTAACTTTGGACCAGTGTCGACACTCTCCCACTTTTGGGTCTTAGAATTGGTGATCCGGTGGTCCCTTGAGGAACCAAAGAACTTCTGTCGTTTTGTCTGAACATCCTCCCTCGATTGAGAAATCCACTATTGAAATCTGATTACGACTGGTTCCAGGCATGTCAGTTTCGAGACCAAAGGGATCATCAGTGCACACCCACACTCTCAACCTGGTATTCCTTCCTACTCTCTTGGTTTCTTAACTACGAAACTTTGACACCACAACTTCTGAGAACTCCCAAGGAACCTGACGTTCCTCTAGGTTGGTTAGTTAGGATTTCCTTTAGTTGGGACTGATAAATAACCTTCCTGACTACGACTTCCAGACTATGACACCGGGGGACTATCCTTCTCGGCTGAGTAACTTTTTCGGGGACTACGACCCCGTCTGACTCCCGTCCTCTTCTTCCCCCGCTGTCTCCTACTCTACCGACCGACCGTAGTGGTTGAGTTACCTGCACTCAAACTTGTGGAAGGTCCTCTACCACTTCCCGTCCCTTCGGATCCCACGGCGTCAGGCCCCTTGACGTTTTCCAGCCTACACTGACTCACCCACTTGTTCTTGATTGTCTCGCATGCAACGTTGTTCCAGTCCGGGGCAGTGGTGGGCCGGGGAACACTGGAACTCGAGTCTCGACGGGACCCGACACGACGGGGGGCAGAGGGTCCTATTGGACCTTTGGTCTGGCGGAAGGGTCTGGCGGAAGGGTCTGGCGGAAGGACCCAGCCCCTCCCCGAGGCCGAGTCCCGACACGTCCCCGAGCTTTTCCGTCCGCACAGGTGAAGGATTGGAACTCTACCTAGCTCCGACGGGTAGAGGTAAAGTTCATTTTATCCGAGAAGTAAAAGGTACTCTTTTCGCTTCGGTCCGTTTCGGTTTGAAGAGGAAACCTCCTCCCGAAGAAATGACACTTTATGGGTGAGTCTCACCTCTGAACCGCCACCTCTGACGAATACCTTCAAGGATCGTGATTATTTTAAATTAAATTTTGTCACTCGGGCGACGGAAGGACACTGTACATATACCCTGAATGTATTAATGCCTTGTTTACCGAAAAGGTCCCTCCAGCACTTTCAGTCACTAAATCGTGTCTGCCCCGACTCTCCTCGGTCCGAATGAAAAGGAATAATTTCAGACCGTTACACGTGTGTCGGAAGACACCACGTCCTTCGGTGGAGTAAGGTAGGTTACGGACAATAGTCTTGCCGGTCCTGGTCGGGACCGGAGCAGACGAACTGTCTATTCTCTACGACAACCTGTCCAAAGGGGACACAGTCTGTCTTCGTTATAGAGCTCGAGGTCCTCCCGTGTCAGTAAATTCGGAAATATCTACGTCCCTAGCCCTTCAGAAACACAGAGTCCTCTACGCTCTACTTATAAAGGGGTAGTGGACCTCGGAAATGTCGTCAAAAGTAATTCTCAGTTCACCACAAAAGTCTGAAAAGTTCTGGAAGGAAAAGATAAAAGGAAGGGACCAACAAAGTACTTCGAGTAAGAAGTAGTCTTTGTACAGATGGGATGGGAGGGGAGGAGGTCTACCCGAAAGCAAGATGCTCGCTCACCAGTCTCTTCCACTGGGAGTCCCACAGTTCTGGTGTCTCGAGACAACGGAGAGAACGGACAGAATCATCCTTCAAGAGAAACTTAGAAGAGTCCTTTTTATATTATCGGGTTCGGACACGACTCCCAGTCAGAAATAGACCCTGGTGGAGACACTGAACGGGGTCTTCCAGGGTGACCGGGGAAAACTATAGGTCGAAAATGTCGAGAAGAGTCACCTTTCCAACCGTAGTTTCCGGCACAGATGGTACTGACCCATATCTAAAGACAACTAAAACCAATCTCACTCGGTGGGAGAAAGAAAAGAAAGTATCTGCATGGAGTCGACATAACCCTATAAACGAAAAGTGTAATTAATATTTAGATAATCTACTTTAGAAATTTGTATAAACGTTTTTGGTGTCCGTTTTAGGTGACCGCACGTCTGATCGGAACAGACAAGACACAAGAAAGGAGAGGTTAAAGCATAAAGTAAATAGACACAATACGTAACTACAGTCTCCGTATCAGTGGGTGTCTAGGGATCTATGCGGAATGTGTCGGAAGAGTCCCTTAAGGCGAGTGATTGCAGTAGGACATCCTCCTTCGAAAAGTGTGCACGTGGCACGAGGACACAGGCCTCGAGGAGTTCCCGTCTTTGCACCGAGGTCCCTAGAGACATCGTAGTAGAAGAGGGTAGTGTGCTGGAAGAAGGTAGTGTAGGAGGGGGATACAGTGAAGTAAAAGGTAGTGTAGGTATCTTGTCCATGAAAGCCCGACACGACCTCGTTGGAGACTGGTCGAGTACCCTCGACTAAGGTATGCAGACACGGGTCGAGACACTGGTCCTACAACCCAACCATCTGACTTTATTTAGTACAACCTTTATAAACGTGTTGTGTTGTGAATGTTTGTGTTGTTTGCGTGGTAGAAAAGGGAGGTCCTCTACCATAGGGTCGTGTAGTAACCGTGAAACAACGACAAGTCAGTAAGTCAGCACAGGCTGGGAAACGGTGGGGTACTTGACGTCGTATGGTCCAAAGGGACAGGTGGTGGCTGAGGACCTCGAACGACTTTGAGTGCAGGTAACTCAGTCGCTACGGTAGGTTGGTAGAGCAGGAGACAGCAGGGGAAGAGGAAGGCGGAAGTTAGAAAGGGTCGTAGCCCTGAAAAGGTCACTCAGCCAAGAACCGTAGTCTACCAGATTCATAACCTCGAATTCGAACTCGTAGTCAGGAAGGTTTCTTATAAGTCCTACGTAAAGGAAGTCCTACCTGACCAACCTAGAGGAACGTCAGGTTCCCTGAGAGTTCTTAGAAAGGTTGTGGTGTCAAGTTTTCGTAGTTAAGAAGTCGCGAGTCGGAAGAAATACCGGGTTGAGAGTGTGGGCATGTACTGATGACCTGTGTGGTATCGAAACTGATCTGTCTAGAAACAGTCGTTTCATTACAGAGACGAAAAATTAAACTACAGATCCAACCAGTATTGAGAAGATGGTTCCTCGTTTTTAGAAAATTAAAGTACCGACGTTAGTGGTAGGTGTCACTAAAACCTCGGGTTCTTTTATTTCAGACAGTGACAAAGGTAACAAAGAGGCAGATAAACGATACTTCACTACCCTGATATACGGTACTAGAAGTAAAAGACTTACAACTCAAAATTCGGTCGAAAAAGTGAGAGGAGAAAGTAGAAGTAGTTCTCCGAGAAATCAGGGAGAAGTGAAAGACGGCATTCCCACCACGGTAGACGTATAGACTCCAATAACTATAAAGAGGGTCGTTAGAACTAAGATCGAACACGAAGTAGGTCAGGTCGTAAAGAGTACTCCATGAGACGTATCTTCAATTTATTCGTCCCACTGTTATATGTCGGAACTACATGAGGAAAGGGTTAAACCTTGACCAGGTAAGAGGTACAGACCAAGATTGACAACGAAGAACTGGATGTATGCACAAAACACCGTCCGTCCATTCGACCAGACCATAAGGGTAGAGAAAGTCTTAAAAGGTGTCAAACAACACTAGGTGTAACAGTTTCCGAAATCGAATCAGTTACTTTGTCTTCATCTACACGACAACTTAAGAAAACGAAAAAGATACTACGATGTATACAACCGTTAAACTAGAGACCAAGAAGATGGAAAAGATTTAGGTCGAACTTGTAGACCTTCAGGAACCAAGTGCATGACAACTTCGGACCGAAGTTCTTAAAGCTCCGATGAAGACCGTCCCAATTGTCCATCCTTCCGGTCTCCAGGGGTTCGTCGTCCTCCTTTGTTCGACGATCGCCGTCCACACAAAAAGGGGAAGAGACAACTCCTGTGGACCAAAGTGGACTTGAATTGACAAGAGTTTGGAACTCGATTGGTTACGCAAAAAGAATTCCTTCACAAAAAGAATTCGCCAATTACTTTGACACATAAACGAAACCTTAGACGGAAAGAAGTTTCACCAAGACGGATTCTGATTGGAATAAAAGAAAAGAGTGTGAAACCCGAACAACTTCCTTTCCCCTGAGGTAAGTCCCGGACTTTGACCCGAGAACAGATTGTGAGCCTTTACTCAACAGGTTCCTCCGTGTTCACGACCGTTTCGTTCTCTAAAATAACCCTTCCCGAGGGCCCACCTCTCGTCACCCCATTCCCTTGGGTCCTCTTGGCGAGACGGTCCACCGAGCGTCAGAGCCCCAAATACCACTACCCTAATCAAAGGTCCAACAGAAATCGATTAGTAAGGCTGGGTCTCAGGAAGGACCGCCACGTGCGGAACAAGTCGGTTCTACCTACGGTCACTTTTCCTAAGACCCTCCTCCAACCTGTGTACTCCAGTGTAAAACCGAAAAGGACTTGAGAGGGTCAACCACCACTGAATAGTCAAGACACAAGGAATGGTCCTGGAGGACAGCATTTTGTCGAGTACGTCTACCAGTGTCTCCACGGACCGGTCCCGCCCGCCAAAACCAGTCACACGGTGGGGATTGTCCGACTATTGCCGAGTTGTTTGGTCACAAGTAAAGGGAACAAAATACCGACCCCCTACTGTGTGGGACACGGTAGGATAGAGGTTTTGACGTATAACACCCTCTCCCCGGACACTTTGAGGGAGTCGACACTCCACAAAGAGAATAGACTAATCTTCGAACGATTGTCTGTGTTTTGCGGGACGTTTTTTGATCGTTCCCCCGTAAGAAAAACAAGGAAAGACTACAGATACAGTCTTCGAAAGGGATAGAGAAAATATGCAATTATTTTAAGACAATGTGTTTTTCGAGGTTCACCAATTCGGAGTAGAGACCGGGGTCTAGTTTTAGGAGAAGAGGCCTCCAGTACTTAGGACCACATCGTGTGCCGAGTGTCGCCGTTGGAAAGTAAAGAAACGTATAAGTAGCCGTATGCAGAACATATAAACGATACACTTACATCTATGTGTCGAAAATAGAGTTCTGTACCTCCGGGAAAAGACACGTCCCGACAAACTTCCTTCCGAAAGAGACGTCCACCTTCTCCAGCGGCATAGACTGTCAGGACCACTTCCGGTGTCCACGTCTGTCGACACGGGTGGGGTACGAGTCTGGATGTCCTGAACGGAATGGACTGTGGACCGATCCAACCGTCCCTGTGGACACTCAGTAGAAGGATTTCGTCGAACCATCGGGGATTCCTGTCGGGAGGTGCGACTCGTTCGGAACCGAAGGGTACTCCTGGAACTTACCTCGACCTTTCACGCACTAATCGAAAGGTGTGAGAACGTGATTGACCGTTACAAGTGTAAACAATTACAGTGGTTTGTTCACAACGCGACTCATTCAGATTTAATTCTGCGATTAATGACGAGTGTAATCCTAGAAGACCTTTAAGGTAGAATGTCACAAGTTTCTTCACAACTAATTTCCAAATAATTCCAGTGTCTCTCTCTTTTTATTTCCGTTAAGAATCCCTGGTCGTTACGATTACCTAACGAGAAGAGAAGTACGTTCAATTAGGACAGTGATTAAAGTACCTTTTTTCTCCATATAATAAGGTCTTGATGCCGGGTACACATACTCCAACGAGTCCTTTCTCTCAATTACTCGGAGGTCTTCAGGGATGTAGAGTGGATCCTAACAGGACTAGTCTCTTTCTTGAGTCCAGTTGCACAACTTTCATTTTGATACGAAACAACTACGGAGTGTCCAAATGAAAAATTCTCGATAATCTTTTACCACTGAGATCCTTTCTGAAAAAGACCGAACACTTCCCACTCATAACCGCAGTAATTTCCCGATCTTTACTTCTACGTCATGGCACTCCCTAAGGCGTCAGTAGCACCACTTTCCGTCGATTTCCCTATTCTCCACTTTAACTGTCGAAACAGGTACAATAATTATAAGATACTTAGACCTTCCTACATTTTAAGGTTGTCCACCCTCGGTTTACGTCTGTCTTTACAAAGAGTCTAGTCGGATTTCCCTTTGTAACCGCTACTCCACCCAAATTACTCCAACTTCGGGGTCCGACTTAAGAGTCAGGATACTTGATTGAGGTTTTACTAGTTATATAAAATAAGTTAGAGTACACCGTAGGTCAGAACAGACCTTCTACGTCCCACCCAATTAACGACTTGACTAGTCGACAGACCGACAAAGGGGACTAACAAAGTAGTCCTTCGCTCGTACGAGAGACGGACGGGGGGAGGGGGTGGAGTACGAGGACGAGAGTCACACTACTCGAGACTGTGGTCTCAGGTCCGTCTACAAAGTCAGGTCTCACGTACGCTGATGTCTCCTTAGTCGACGTCGGGGCCCCACAGTCGACGTACCCGTAAAGGTTCGGAGTCGGAACGACCTGGGCGTCACTACTCAGTGCACCGGACCTGTGGAGTCACCCCTGTACCGACCCCCCAGAGGGGTCGATGAAGAAGTAAAGACTACTACACCCCAGACGAGGGACTCATACGTCCGACCACACCGACGCTCCGAAAGTCTATGTCGGGGAGAGACAGAGGACCCCAGGTTCTCTTGGGAGGGAACCCGAATCTTTTCTGGGTTCCTGAACCGGCTCGAGGCTTTCCTCACCGCTGGCTTAGGCGGTCGAAGGGTTCTAAGACGGTCCAAACGCCCTGACCTCGGACCGGTGGTACTGGTAGAGGGCCCCTGGGTCGGAGGGTCTACCGACTCCGTCCTGTCCCTAGGGTCCTTTAGGCGAGAGAGTAGACGTCTACCAGTTTCGCCCTCCGGCCCCTCTCTTCTCCAAGTTTACACACGCACTTATAAATGATTGAATTGTGTGTCATCCCTCTCACACCGGGGTCACACCGGCAGCGTGAGTCGTGAAACACTTATTCTTGTGGAGACTAGGAGGACTGTTTCGGTAGTACTTCGAAGTCTCGACAATAATAGGGTCAAACGTCCATCCCTCCCGTCCCGAGGACCAGGGACGAGACGGACAGTACTACCTCAGGGACCCTGACTGTCTCCCCGCCGAAGACCCGTCCCCGGACGTCCCGACCCTGACGTCTGCCTCCCCGTAAAGTGACGTATAAAACAGAACGAAACCCAAGGGACCTTTCTCTGAGACCCTATGCCCAGGGACACTTTCACCCCGAACGGGGCACGCTCCCGTCCCCACCCCTCGTCCCAGTCAGTCCCCGGCTCACAGGGCGATTGGGGGTCCCCGTTCCTGTCTTCCCCACTGGTCACGACGACCCGCGGCTCTACCACCCGGGGTAGGATCCTGAGTCTGGGACGGCGAGCTCCCACCCCGAGTCCTGCTACTCCGGGACACCGGTGACTCCTCCTCCGTTGCTCTGGGACCCTTCACCCCCGCTACAGGTCCCCGTGCACCTGTGACGTCTACAGGAGTCGGTCCAGGAAGCACGGTAGACTCAAATACGACACGGACACGAAACGAGGAAGATTTCGACCTTGGGCGTGGGGGAAAGAACTTATTTCGTAAACGACCGCGACTTGTGACGACCCTTGTCCAGACCCCCTGTTTCCCGGGGACTCCCGTAGCGGACCTCTACCTCGGTACCTGCCCTACCTGGTCTCCCGACCCCGAGGACTCCTGTTCGGACAGTCGGTGGGACGAGTGGGAGCAGGCACTCACTCCGGGTCGCTCTCCTCCCGGACCACGTCGAACACTGGAGTCGAGGGGGTCAAACTCTCCTCCTCCCGCCCTCTCTCCCCTCGTCTCCTCGGCCTCTGTCTTTGTTCTTACTCCCCTCTGGACCCAAGACCCCGTCCTCCTTACTTTTTCCCCTTTTGCTCTGTCTCGAGGTCTTTCTGGAGCCGTCAGACCCGGGGTGTCGGGGTGACGCGGACGCGTCGTCTGACAGGGGAGCCGGCCCCCTCCCGTCTCAGTACTGACCCCTCACTTCCGTCTTCTGCCGCCCCACGACCGGCACAGGTGACCCGCGTGTCCACCCCGCAGGAGACCCGTGCATCGACGTCTCAGGGGCAGTGGCCCCGAGAGGACCGTGTACCTGCGGAGACCCAGAAGGAACGTCCCAGAGTGAGATCCCCGAACCTCCCCAGCTCACGACCCCGGTCCGGGGTCGTCGACCCGTCGAAACCACTTCGTCTCCTCGGCGTTTCGGGGTCTCCCCTGTCTGGGGTGGACCGACTTCTCGAGCGCTCCTCCTGCCTTGGTCGCTGCTCGTACTCGCTCCCCGAAGGACGACCTGTAGGAGTCCGGGGTCCCGGGGTTTCCCGTGGCGAGTGGGGGTGTGGAGGGACTTAGAGACCCACGGGGAGTGACAGGAGGGTCCAGGTAGGGGTCGCGGAGGGTTGACGGGCAGGAGAAGAAACCTAAGAGTTCCGTTGTTGTTCCTTTTACTTTTCGGAAAGACTTCTCTCTCGTTCGTCTCCCGCGAGTCTTCACCCTACTTTCCCGGCGCCTTCGCCAACCCCCCCCCCCCCAACCAAAGAAAACTTTCGTCTATCCGTTCACAGTAATGTCGTGCTTCTGAAAAGTTTTACCTGGTCTAGTTTGGTTGTGAACAAAAGAGATCTTAGTTCCTTAAGTCCCTCTCTTTCCGACGCACGCAGAGGGTGAGTCCCGTGGAGGGACCTGGGAGGCGGACGTGCGACCCCCCAAGGCAAATGGTTGGTTTTGCCACGGACTTTTAGTCGACTTGCTTAGCTCATAGTAAAAAGAAACATTTATTTACTACCACTACTTAACAAGTCCTCGACCTGGTCCGGTAAACGTACTAGGTAGTACACGCCTCTACATCTTATGCCACACAGAGAGAGTTCTACAAAGGATTCTATATACTCCTGGTAAGTGTGTTAATCCAGTGTAACCAAGATCTGACCGTGAACTGTAAGGAGTCTACCCCGAAGGGACCACCGGGTCGACCATTTCTTGGGAGGACTGTTGCGTCCTCTGCGTTATCTGCGCGTAACTAGGGACCCAGCCCTTCTAGGGGACCTACCCCTACCCTTGGGTGAGGTCAGAAGAACGGACCTCTTAGGGTACCTGTCTCCTCGGACCGGGAGACCCCAGTGTCCGTCGTCACGGACCCCAGTGTCCCAGTCTGTACTGACTCGCTTACTTGTCGTTCTTATTGTCGGGGAAGACGAGTGGGGTCTAGACCACCGTCTCGAGGTTCATCCCGGACACGGTCGAAGTCCCTTTGAAGTCCTGATATATGTGTACCAGACGTCCCAGTGGCATGGACCCTGACAAAAGTCCTGTTTGTGGGCAGGTCCAGCCCGATACAGGGTCCGTCGGTTCGACTACGCCGGTCCACCAGGACAGGCTCAGAGAGGTAGAGACTTCGCACCACCGTAGACCTTACAGTAGTCGTCTTTAATCGACTCAAGATTTGTCTATCCTCAAGGACCAAGCGCAGGACAAAGGTTCGCATCTTAAGGGCTCTGGACGACCAAAGTCACGTCTGGAGGAGGTACGTCTACGGCACGAGCCGTGTCCCGCCCGCGGGAGCGACTCCCTCGTCTCCCGAATAGTGTCGTCCCAGAGACGATGGACTTCCCCGACCCCGGCGCCCTCGGTGGTCCACTGTCGCAGACTACCGAGCCCCCTCTCCAGCCCCGACCTTCTGGGACCGTTCGCAGAACGACTCTGCCCTGCACACTTCGGGTCTCCCCACAGGACGTCTTGTCCCGACCGGGTCTCCGGCACCGGGAGGTCCCTCGTCTCTGACGGGTCCCGTGTCCAGTCGGCCTACCGTCCCCGGGTCTCGGAGACGCACCTCCGGTTCCGTCCCGCCCCCGTGGAAGACATTTACTCCCCCAGTGCCGCCAGGTCCCGCTTACTCCTCCTCATCCTACCCCGTGTCCGGGCCCCGTCTGTCCCGAGGGCCCCGGCCCTAGCCCCCTCCGGTCTGGGAACGCCCATCGACCACCACCAAATCAGCGAGTCAACACAGACTGAGAAACACTGGGCCCCCTGACGTCGGGCGGTCCGAGGAGACAGGTGCCGTAAGAGGTCCGTTCTTGTGACCTCACCCAACGGTAAAGCAGGAGGTCCCCTAGAAGGGCTGGGTCCTTAGCTTGGACACAGAGGACGTAACGTCTACCTAAGATGTGGTGGACTCGATGTTCCCTTCAGTCTCACTTTGTTTGAGATGTTGTCCCGTCTCTTTATCCCCCTCCCCCGTCCGACGGCCGTTTATCCTCTCCCCCCACCCGGAGGTCCTTCGGCCGAGACTCTGACCCAGGGGTGTTCTACGACTGGCCCTCGCGGAAGTCAGCTGGGCCCCACGTAGCCCCAAGTGGACCCACCTGTGGACCCGGTAATAAAGGAGTGAAACAGTTCCCACACCGGTAGCGATTTCTGTGCCGAGTCGACTCCGCCGAGGGCCGTCGCTCCGTCCGGGACCCCAAGCCTCCGGGGGACGGGACGGGGCCCGTCGTTCGGGAGAGTGTCTCCCTGGACCTCTGCTGTGGTTCAGTCAGGGTTCCCCCACAGTCGAACAAGTCTGTGTCTTGCCGACGGGCGGCGGCCGAGACAACAAACAGACTCTCCGAGGAGTCGGCGGGAGGACGGCTGGCATGTGGACGTCCCTGCCGCCGAGTGGCCGAACGACGCGGAAGAGACTCCCGCCTCGTACCGGACCCGAGCCCTGTGCCCTGGAGACCACCGGGTCCCACGGGTATCCCCCGGGTGGGCGTCCCTGTGAGACCTCCGGAAGGGGCGCCCACCCAAGGGGCCGACGGGACAGCCCTAGTGCCAGATTTGAGCCGCGTGCTCACGACAGGACTGGAGCAACTATGTCAAAGACCTTTTAGATGAAAGTCTACGTCTTGCACCCGGAAGACCGTCCAACACAAATGGGGGCTTCCCTCCTCGGACACTCCAGGTTTTGCCTTGTAAACACGTTTTAGTCTCGATCCTGTGCCTCAACCGGACCGGTCGAGACGAGACTCAATCGGAAGAGTCGTCTGGGAAAAGATCCGTAGTCGACGAGCGGCACCTTCGACGACCGACCTCAGGGTCCCTACCTACGCCTCTGGGACGGACGGAGACTTCACGTCCACGTCTCCCGGTACGCACGGCGACTGAGACGTCTTAGGTAGCTAGAGAGAGGTTATCCTATTTCGGAGGGTACTTTATAAATAACCGACAACTCGCTACACGGAGAGAATGTCTCACCGTCGCACGGTAGCCGACGCGAGGCCGACACGGAGCCGCGAGGCCGACACGGAGTCGCGAGGACCCGAGCCCGGTAAAAATTCGTGAGGGTCCGGAAACCGGACCTAAAGGGGAGGGTCGTCCAAAGAGACAATGTCGGAAGGGCATAATTAGACCAAAACTTTTGACAATCGTTTTAAGCGGATAATCCCTTTTCGCCTGAAGTCTCCAGACGAGTGACCTCCCAAAACCTCGGGTGCCCGAGAGACACGAAGGGAGCAGGAAGGACCAGTTCCAATTAGGCGGAGGTCCTAGTTCCAGTCGGAGCTTTGGAGGCACCGCTGACCGAAAGGGGGAACGGGAACGAGAGCCCACGCAAAGAGACGGACGGTAGGTCCGTCATCCCAGTGGCGGGACGAGGACGGGCTGGGGTGTCCGAGGGACACGGAAGAACCCCCTCCGCAGGCCGCAGAGTGAGGAACCCTGGAGGTCGAAGGTCACAGGTCCACTATTCGCTCCCACCTGTCTTCCTCTTCGACAATGACGGAGTGTCGACGTTCTTCCCCACACGCGGCGACCGGTCCCGTCTCCGTACACCCGCAGGGACCCTCCCAGACCCACCAGACACCCGTCGGGTGAGACTAGACCGTCCCCGACGTAGACCCCTGAGCTCCGCCCCTGGTCCCTCCGTGGCACCGAAACCCACTCTAGGGCACACAGAGGAAGAGGTGGTGTCCGACAAGGTACCGGTGCTCTGGGAGAGACCTGTGCCTGGACCCCAGTGCACCAAGACGAGAGGACTAGTCTGGTGCGGTCGTGCCCGTGAGTGTACCCGTCCCTCTCAGGACCAAGTTTGCTCGGTCCTGGGTGGGATCTACAGGGGCCCGGACCTCCTTCTCCTGACAGCCCAAGAACTTTCTCCTCCTTCGGCCCTACAGAGGGACCTCTCCGACGCACCCGGTCTCGCAGGGGGACCGGGGTCACCGGTAGTGGAACTCCGTCTCAGTTCCAGTGTCCTGGGGCTCGGGGTCCCCGGGTCCAAAGGTGAGTCGAAACTTCCTCTTACTTTGCTCTCCAGTTCAACCGGGTAGTAGACACCTGGGTCGAACGGGGGGTCCCAGTCTTAAGGCAAGAGAGAATTGAAAAAGAGGGTCCATCGTGACATTGGACGAAGTTTGGGACGTCTCGTCACCCGCAAACAAAACGAGACGAATATCGTCACATTTTTCGGAGTACGAAAAAGAATTCTACCTCGTTCGCGTTCGTCTTCGGTGGTGCACGCGACCTGGCGGGACCACCAGTAAAGGGGACCGGACCGGCGGGGGCGGCGGGCGGACACACGTGACGCACTTAAGACTGTGAAAGTGTCGAAGAATAGACGGAGGTCAACGAACGATAAATCCAGTACCAACCAACCCCAAAGGCAGAACCATTGACACTTGTGACTTTTTGCTGCAGTTTTGTTTCCGAGGCAATGAAAGAAGAAATTTCACAACGTCGAGGACTGCACCCGTCAACTAGCACATTAATCACGAGACGTCAATGAGTCTCAGTAGCCGTGGGTAGCGGAGTAACACAGTGACAATGGAGCAGACGTGACTCTACGTCCCTTAGACTGTTGAGTGACTACACCGCCTCGAGGACCTTCCGCCTCGACGGCAAGGGCTTTCACCCCAGACCGACGACCTTTCGTCTGTCTGAAGACCCTAATAAACACTTTAATAATAATAAAATGTTTATTAGGGTCTTTCGTCTGTGAACTCTCCGTTCTGACCACCTTTCCTTTCGAACGAAATAAGGCCTCCCCTCCCGCCTGAGTGCAGGTTTCCGGTTGAGGGGCCGGGTAGGGGGAAGGACCGGACTGTTAGCCCCCCTTCTCGAACATGTCCGTCTCTCTCCCCGATGAACTTCTTTGTCGTGTCTGAGACCCCCAGTAGAACGTCAGCCAGTAGTTCCCAGACGGACCCAGTAGAAGCAACAAACTTCGTGTCTCTTGGAAGTCCGGGTCCAGCCAAACAAGGGTAAAGGACTCCGGTCAAGAGTCTCGACACCGTCGACGTCAGACCAGGAGTGCAACAATTGAAGGAGTCAGAGATATTCCGTCGAGTGTCGTATGCCGAGTCTTATAATAGGTGACGGGAGCTCCTCCTTGATTTCAGGAACTGAAACGAATTGCTGATTCGACACTAACAAAGCAGGACAAACTGACGAAAGGAAACGAAGACGTGAAGGGGTCAGGAGACTAATTCGAATAAGAAACCGATTTCAGAGGGTGTCAGTTGTCCGGTCACCCCCTGGACCCCCCGTCCCCTCCTGGTGTCCCAGGACGAACGAAGTGGGCGGCGTGCAGTCGGAGGGACTCGGAGACGAGGAGCGACGTTGGAGTCGTAGGAGCCAACGAAAAGGACTCGAATTAGGGCCCGAGGTAGATGTTCCGTTCTCGCTAACCTTGCCGCCCGTGTGGAAGATTTCTCTATCACCACCGACAGACGTCGGCCGTCTCGGTGCGACTTTCCGTAACTCGAACACGAGTGTACGGACCTTTTCTACTGGAAGGGGCTTCTCTGGTCGAGACGGGGCTGTCGGGGGCTGACCGGGAGCCCCAGTCTGGACAGTCGTTCACCCCGCAGACGTGAGCTCAAGCAGAGTCTGAGTCACACCGGGGTGAGCCCGTCGACATCGGACCGGGGTGTCCCTTAAAGACAAAGCGAAAGGTCGACTAGACCGGAGACTCCCGGGGTCCCCTTGTCTTTTCTTGTTAGTGAGGTTTGACGGATGTTCAGGTCCTCCCCGTGGACCGACTCGCCCGTTGAGGCGACGGGACGCCCAGGTAGGGGCGGGACCCTGGTCCGACCACAAAATTTTTGATAAACAAAATTAAATATAAAAAAAATTCACTCGGAGACAAAATTCATGCCCAAATCTAAGTGTCCATTTACTCGTCCATCATAATTATGTATGTCGAGGTACGGGGAGGGGTTGTCGAAGTGGAGAACCATTGTGGAACCTAATCACACAGGACCAACACTGTGACTACTGCCTAAGACTGTCCGATCGAAGCGATGTCGTGCATCGAACGTAGTCCCCGACGAGACCACCATTTCTCCGACGGACGTTACGCCCTCTGGACCCAAGCTGGGGACCCAGCCCTTCTACGGGACCTCTTCCCTTACCGTTGGGTGAGGTCACAAGAACGGACGCGTCACGTACCCCACCGTTCCTCAGCCTGTGTTGACTCGTCGATAGTGAAAACTGAAACCACAAAGCGCAGTCCCAAGGGAGGACCACGACACGCCTGAACGCTGGAAACTGTTCGCGTGTTATAGGACATGGGTGGTAAGACCCACCATGTCTAATCATGACGACGGGACTTTTAGGACAGACGCTGTGAAAATTTTTGTAAAGTCATTATATGAAGTAAAGTGGGTTATATAGTTTTACTAGCAAAACTGTACGTTTTTTTTTACTCTTCTCAATTATTACTCTATCAAGGGCAAGAAGGCACACGACTACTGGGCCTGTCCTGTGTCGATCGGTCGGGTTCTAGGGCAGGAGAGTCTCGTCGTCAGTTGCATGTTGTCTACTTAACGAATAAAGACCTTGAAAGGTAGAGTATGAAAACCTGGGGAGTAGACTAGTGCACACTGACTTTGGCACCTTTCGTTGTGGCGCCTCAGTTGTCGTGGAAAACTCTCGACCCACGCACTACTCTCCGACCGACGCACTACTCTCCGACCGACCGACTCGGGTGCGACCGGTTCGGTGCGTGTGTGAGACTCTCTTCGGGTCAGTGGACAGTGGGGTCTTATTTCTTCCACGTAATCACGTCGCGGGGGGCCACGGGCCTAAATTTAGACTACACACCTACCCCGGGGGGAGACGGGACTGGAGTCCTCCACGGTGCGTGTGCCGTCCGCAAAGAGGAGCCCTACTGCCCCGACGGGAGTCCTCCTGGTCTGGGCTTCCGTCGTGACGCACCACCTCGCCGGACTTAAATTCCAGTCTCCTACGCAACTAAGGATCCTTTGATCCTACGTAGCAAGAGAGGGATGTTCTATGTTCAAGCCGAGGTTATTGTGCCCACTCATAAAATTGGACATTTCGTCCGCAAAGGTTGACTAGATTTTACTGGGGCGTGTCCATGTGTACCTTCGAGCGAGGTGCACGACTCTGTCTGTCCCCTGTGGCACCTCCTCGAGGTCAGCCCAGACGTACCTGCCTTTAGGGCCCCGTCACAGCGTCGGTGCCAGTCACCGTCCGCCGGAGACCAGTCAATGCCTGTGAGAGAGACCGACAGAAGGAAGGACTTTCCCCTGGGACGGACACTCACGGTGCACCTCCGAGCCCCTCCGACCCCGTCTCGGACCGTGCACCGCACAGGGGGAGTCGAGACCTGCACCTTCGGGGGATCCCGTGAGAACGACGGTGGGGAAGAGACCAAGACTTTAGACCCTCGGGACGAGTCCCGTCGGTTAGGAGGACTGGTGGTCTCGTTTCCCTCCCCAAACGAAAAGAAAAGTTTATGCTAATACTCGTACGTGAACCAAGAGAGATAAACAACTGTAACCTTAATCTTATTTGTGTCTCGTCTTTCACCGTAGTTCATGGTTGGGTCATCTCTGGAGAAGAAGAAGAAGAAAAATTATGTCATTGTCTAAAGTGAAAGAACTGCGTTACCTTGGTACTCGGTACGGCACATCCCGGTGGGTTCTGCCTGCCCAGTACCACCTCTCGAGACTGTTTTGCACCAGGTGACCTCTTCCCTTACCGTTTGGTGAAGTCGTAAGAACGGAACTCTCGGGGTACTTGTCAAACATTTCCGTTTTTCTATGCTACCAACCTACCGTAGTGGACGAACTACCTGTACTCAAACTCGTTCGAGGCCCTCAACCCTCCGGACCACACGACGTCAGGTTCCCCAACGTTTCTCAGCCTATGCTGACTCGCTGACTGGACTGACTAACTAACGACCACAGCAGTCGAGATGAGTGTGTCAACACCGGAGCGAGACCTCATCCTTACAAGGGCCACTGAAACGTCCTTCGGGCAACGTCTCGGTTTGGAGTCTGTCCCGTGACGTACCCGACAACCGTAGAGGGATTACACACCCTTTTTTTTAGGGAGAAATTCCACGTTTGTTAATGAATTCGTCCTCCATGTTTACCTCCCCACAATGAGGGACGACGAGACGCTCGTAGATACGTTAACTAGCGATTGACGATAGAAGACGACTCGACTGAGCTTTCTCCCCGAGTGGGCGTCGCCGACGTTGTTTTTTCCGCAAAGTGGCCTTCCCGGAAACCTAAAAAAAAAAAGGTTGACTTATTGGTGGACTTCGATGTGAACTCCGAAATTTATCTGTGAACGTTTGAAATAAGAGTCCCGTTGATTGAAGTGGTGCCAACAAAGAAGAAAAAAGAGGGGTAACTAGTTTAAGAAATTTTTTTTTTCTAAATAAAAATTCACTATAAGAGAACCTTCTGTACTTAGATCGTCGTAAATACAACAGCGACGACCCCCTTCGGTCTGTAGGGGTGTCTCTGTAGCGGTGTTGGGTCTGGCGCGAAGTCCCATCGTTCCACACTACCTCCCTCAAACACTTTCCGACGACATAAAAATGTCTCTTACAATTTACGGGCAGCGCACTGGGGGAGACGGACGCGACCAAAGAGTGAATTTTCTCCATCTTTCACTCGGGGACCGACAGGACGGGACGGACGCAGGACCCTGGGCTCAGTGAAGGAAAGCCCCCTTCCCCACGTCCCGTCTTGCGGGGTCAAAACGACAACCACATAAACTTGCCGTCCGTCGACTTGTCGTCGTCTGTACACCCCTCGAGAGACGTGGGGTAGGGTTCCCGGACCTCCTCTCACGTCTGTCGGAACACTGCCACGGGGTCGGACTCACGAGACCATGACCCCCCGGGTCGCCGGGACTCTCCCAGGTGTGGCAGTGGGTCGGGACGAGACGGGAAGTAAGGGGTGCGCCACCGGAGGGGCCCTACCGGTCCACGAGGGATTTCGAAGTGCAAAAGGGGAGACGGCACAACGAAGAGACGTTACACGACGAACGGTGCCTCGACGACCCTCGCGGGCTCAGAGTCGGGGGGAAAGTCAATGAGTAGCGGCCCGCGAGACTCACGTACGCACTCCGTTGACGATTTCGCGAAGACAAACAAAAGGGGTCAACTGGACGGAAGACAGTTAGCTCAGACGTTCTGGAACCGGCTCTTAGATCCTCCCAACTTCTTTTATATAAAAGAGGAGGGGATACTCCCGAACGCCCGACTGGACTGGACGTCCACTTCTCGTTCCAGTCTGGTTCTTAGTGCGTGTCTCTATTCCGTCTGTTCTTTCCGTTTGTGACACACCGGAGCGGATGCACATCTCAGATTTTCGGTCTGAGTGTCGTCTCTCGCCTCGCCACCACCGGGCCGACCCGACCCCACACCTCACAGCCAGTCTCCCATGTCTGACGGTCGCAGTCTCGGCCGCCAAGACCCTCGGTCCCGTGTCGCCGCTGACACCAGTCGTTGTAACATAATCCGCGAGGTTCTGGCGGCTCTCTCACCGAGAGTCTACGAAGGTCGTGCTTTCCTTTACAATCAATACACCACACTAACATACAGTCACTTCCGGCCCCACCTCCAGTCCCACGTCCAGTCCCACGTCCAGTCCCACCTCCAGTCCCACGTCCAGTCCCACCTCCAGTCCCATCTCCAGTCCCACCTCCGGTCCCACCTCCAGTCCCACCTCCGGTCCCACCTCTAGTCCCACCTCCAGTCCCACCTCCGGTCCCACCTCCAGTCCCACCTCCGGTCCCACCTCCAGTCCCACTTCCAGTCCCACCTCCAGTCCCAGGTTCGGTCCCACCTCCAGTCCCAGGTCCGGTCCCACTTCCAGTCCCACCTCCAGTCCCACTTCCAGTTCCACCTCCGGTCCCACCTCCGGTCCCACCTCCAGTCCCACTTCCAGTCCCACCTCCGGTCCCACCTCCAGTCCCAGTCCTACCTCCAGTCCCACCTCCAGTCCCAGTCCCACCTCCAGTCCCAGTCCTACCTCCAGTCCCACCTCCGGTGCCACCTCCGGTGCCACCTCCGGGCACACCTCCGGGCCCACCGTGAGCAAAGCGTTATAGACTTACGTAGTGCACTTACGGAACGTGTGGAATCGGGGTGTGTTACGAGGCACAGTCAATACAGGGGAGAAGAGTAGTCTCAGTACCCAAAACCGCATTCTCGAACTTCGGGTCGAGATGAGTAGTCGTTGGCACTGAGTCTCAGTGAGTTGGGGAACTTGAGATCTTAGGCCGAGATACTTGACTCCGTGGCCAACAGTCCACGTCCTCTCCGCACCCACTCCTCTGTCTCGCCACAGGACCCTCTCTCCCGGGTCGACGGGGGCTCCACGTACCGTCCTGAGCTAGGACAGCGGATGGACGTCCGGCGTGCCCGAGCCCACGGCGGGTCCGAGTCACTGTCAAGAGAAACCCCCTTCCACGTCTCCCGGAGGGGGTCAGGACCCCCGGACTCGACTGGGTCCTCCGAGGGACCCCCGAGCTGGGTCGGAAGGAGTGAACGGCAGGGACATCTTTCGCCACGTCCCCCCGAAGAGGGCCGGTGCCAGAGGTCACGAGAGGGTGGCGCTGGACCCGGGTTCCCCAGGTCGCGACGACGAGGGCCGACCGGCCCCCACGGGACGGGAGACGACCCCCGTCCTCGTCCCTACCCGGAACCCCCGACCACTCGTCGAAGTCCTACGGTCGAGAGTCGGGGAGAGGGGGCGACCGACCCCCACGGAAGTGCGTCGTCTCCCCGCACCGGACCCCCCTCTACTGTTCTGTCGGACGGGAGTTCGGTAGTGACTCGACCCGGTGCTCTTACCGGTAACGACGATTGACCCCTCACGGCGTGCAGCGGAGAGTTGACTAGGAGGGTTCCAGACACCGAAGGACTGGCTAAGAAGAAATTTCAGCATCGTTCCACACCTTGCTTCAGAGAAGGTGTTGTTCGGTACCACGAGTAACGACAACCTTTGTCGTCTCAGTCGACCGGGGCCCCGTCCCTCCCACCTCCACAGAGACCCCTCTCCTGTCACAGACGGAAGTGTCCACCCAGAGTCTGTAGATTCCCGACCACAGGGGACCACCCTCTTCCACGTCACCCATCAGTACCCGTGGATACTCTCTCCCAAGAGAACCGGGTCCTCCGATGACCCCCGTCACCACGACCGGGTCCTCGGGTCGACTCCAGTCGGACACTATGGCGGGCCTCACTGGGGTGGGCGGCTGGCGTGAGGAGGCGGAGACCTCTGGGCGGGGAGGCGAGTGTGGCCACCACTAGGGCCGACAAGACAGGAGACTCACCGGTGAGCCGCCCGTCGACCTCGGCCCAGGGCCCGGGTGGACAGTCGGTCCGGGAAGGGTCGGAGGTCCCACGCCCCACCTCCCTGTAGGCTTCGAAACCGATCTCCCGGAGGTCCATCCAGGGAGGTCCAAGCCCCTTCGTCGGCGACGACGGGTCCCCAGTCCTGTACGTCTGTCTCCGTCCCTCTCGCCTACGAGAACCCCCAGATGGACCCCCTAAACCCCAGGCCAGTAGGTCACACACACTAGGGTGAGAGTGGGACGTGAAGGACTTATAAGATAGAAGCTCCCGGAGAGGAACCCCGAGGGACGGACTCAGACCTCACTGGGGGCCTCTGTGACTCTACCTCGGGACCCGTCAGAACCCAGATAACTGTTCCCTGAGTTTCGTGGGTCAAACCTCGGGTTCCACCGAGGACCGGAACTCTCCAAACCCCACTGAGAGCTACAGAGGGGGAAAACTAAGGTAGCCCAATCTGTTTGTGACTTGAAACACCCGCACAAATTAACAACACTAAACTGACCCTAAATGACCCGTAGACGACACGTGGTCCTACGAACGTCTGTGACTTTACCAGGTCATCACCCCGCAGAGACGAACACCCCGGCTGTCAGGTCTGGGAGGTGGCCACTCTGTACCTTGAGTCGACTCCCGGGGACGAGGGCCGTCGGAACTGCGACCAGCGTGCCAGTTACAGTCTCGACGCGTCCGTCCCCGTGTCCCGTAGGTCCCATGACCCGTAAAATAGTCAGTTCCAGCAGTAGGTAGGAGATCAGTGCGTAGACACAATCTCGGTAAATTAAATACGAGATTTGGACTGAAGTACGTGTGGAGGTGGAAATCTGAACAGGGTCACGGGTTCCCTCTTTAACTTACGAATTCGTTATTCTAGTTGTAGACACGGAATTTTTGCGGAGACGTTTATGAAAGACTACTGAAATAGGTGTCCTTGCGTCTAGGAGTCGACCACATCCATTAGGCAAGAAGAAATTCTTGTTTCCTTAAGCTCGGTCGTGCGGACAATGGTTTTGATTGTCTGACTCTTCAACTTTCACAAGCTAACAAAGATTTATTTAAGATCCAACCCCTCTTCGGTAGGCAGAGGTGGAAGGGACTTTGAGTGACTATTTGACATTTAGGTAATCCGGTCCGAGAGGAGACGGTAAATCTTGGTCCTCTCCGCTATAAATATGTCCTTCGGACTACCAACCCCTCTCAGCAAGGGCTCCTGCACTAAGTACACGCCACACAGCAGTCTCCTGTCGACAGAAGTTCGAGGTGAAATTAAAGGAATACTAGAAACATTATAAATAACATGTTTGTCTTCGGACACGTATAAATACCCTTTATCGTCTTGAAAAGTATTCTCGCCCGCGTATTTAGGTGCGTGAGACTTTCCTACCTCTGTCCGCTCCAGGTCTATCCGTCCCTAGAAGCTGTATTAAAAGTTAATTTTACCTCAACTCGCCGTGTCCTAATGCTAGTAACGAGTAAAAATATGGCCGAGGGTCCGTCCACCCCTCAAGTTCGAGGTGGAGTAGTCCGACAAAGGATTTCCTGAGTGGTCGGTTCAGGCGAGCCCCTTAACTTCCCTTCGGACAGAAAGGTCTACGGAAACAAACGTCACTGACAAATCGGACGTTCCACCACAATGGAACCCCGAGGGCACCTCCAAAAAGAAAACCCTCTACTACGGGTCTGAGAAGATTCTCTCGTTTCCTCCTTGGCGTCTCGCATTGACTCGTTTATGACAGGGTTCTTTATTACGCCCTTCACTCCCACTGGGGGCTGGACTAGCTCACTCTCGACTAACGGGGGGACTCTTCTCTTGCGAGACCACCTTTACTAAAACGGATAAGGTTTCGAAAGTGGACGTCGTGACGGGTCCAAACTTGGTCTCCTCCACACCGAAACACTTGAACTCCCGAGTGAGACTCGTCCCCGACACTTAAACGAGCACGACCACTACTCCCAGAGTGGGGAGTCGCTACCTTGCTGACACCCTTTTCTCTAAGTAGTAGACTCTGAGTTCACGGAGACAACACTCCACCTCCATTATGGTGGGGGAAGTCCCTAAGCCCTCCTATTTGTCGGTAGACGTTTCACCTAACGCAAGGTGGAGGGTACTGGAGGGACGGATATAGACTCGGAGTCCTCCTGCACTCGACCCACCGGACGACGGGTGACACAAGAACCCCGTCCGTCTAGTCACCCCGACTCTCCACACCTGACTTCGCCCACGTTAGTGGAGTTCTCGAGTCCCCAGGGACTACACGTCCCCACGAACACACCCCTCTTCCAGACACAGTGGTTCCCCGACCTCACACCCGTCCCACCCTCTCGTTCCCGGACCGGGACGGGGTCGCACCCCAGGGCTCTAAGTGTGATGTGTGGGACCGCACTACCACACTCCTCCACTCTCAAGTACACCCACCTCGGGACCTCTCCTGTCGCCGGGTCTCTTGTCCTAGTCGGGAACTCTACGACTTCCTGTCCCTTCGGACCGTACGACGTCAGGTGTCCCAGTGTCAGCCTGTGCTGACTCGTCGGCTTGCTGTATCCAGTGGGTCCGACCCCACAAAGCAAAGTCACCTGTCTTATCTGAGTCTATGGGGCACTAAAGGCATTGGCGGGGGTCGGAGGACCTGACCCACAATCGTACACCCGTGACGACCGGACGCCAGCCGCGACGCCCGCCGCAGAAATCCGGAGAAGGGAAGTCGTAGGGAGGAGACGGGGATTTGAAGTTGTCCCTCCTCCTCCGACGCCCCCAGGACCCCTCTGGGTTCACTGGAAGTCTCCCGGGTGGAGGACCGTCACCGGGTCTAGTCCTTGTACCACCCGTGAACCACTTCAACGGGTGACCAGAGACTCACGACACCCACCGTTCCGGGAGTCCACGGGGGCGGAGGTGGTCACGTCCCGGCAGGGGTACCCACGCTCGACTGCCGGACCACTGGTCCTGGTCCGCCTCGACGTCTCGTCTCCGACGTCCCTCGTTAGTTTCGAGGAACCCTCTGTGTCGGCCACTCCACAACCTTCTGGTTCCCAAACGAAGAGACTTCCGTTTCACACCTCGTAGGAACCCCACATCCCACCCCCAATAGGGTCTCGTCCTCGTCGGGGAGACGGGATCGAACGAGTCAAGAGTCACTAGTTCGGGGACGGTCGTGCCCCATTTACCTCCCCCGACATTGGTGTCTCTACGAAGGGCGGGTCCCTAAAGTTGGTCCGTCGTCTCGTCCGACCGACGACCTCACCGACTCGTAGGACGACCGAGAAGGGTCCTGGTCGGTAGTCGAGAGTCACGTCGGACAGTGGAGATGTGCCGCACGCCTCCAGATGTGTGTGTGTCGCGATTCCCGATTCCCAGCAAGAATCCTAGGCCTTCCAGTAGGCTCCAGTCTCGGGTCTCGTCTTCTCCTTACGGGTCACGGGCTCGGTAAGTGAGCGTCTAGGTCCCGCTGCCCTGTACCGCCCCGGGGAGTGACCCTTCTTCCCTAAGGCACTCCCAGTGACTGAACCCCCGTCGGGCTCGACCGCAGACAAGGTAGTGCACCGTGACCACCAGGGGAATTGAGAGAGAGTCACGAAAAGAGTCTGTCTCCGTCTGCCTCGCTCTGACACTCGACGAGGGTAGTGTCGAGGCGACCCTCTTGACGTCTTTAATATATATATATATATAATTTTTTTTGGAATTCGTACGTCGGGGGTTAGGAAGGACCTACGCTCCACTAACCGTAGTCGTCGTGCCACCCCCGGCTCGTACTGCCGGAGAGCAGTGACCGCAGTCGGTCCGGGAACCGCCGGCTGTACGAGGACGTTCCGACCCCGACCAGGGGCCGTATACCTCCGCAGGGACCCCGGAGTAGTCTGTCCGGGGCCCGTCTGCCCCTCCCGCCGACCCTCGACTACCAAAGGGCCTTCGTGTCCACCAACCCCCCCCCGAGGCCCCCACGGGGGTCCTGGCCACCAGACAGGTCCGGTTCCCTTGTTCCAGACCGTCGCGGGTGTCGTCGTCGGTGCCACACTCAGGGGGACGGCCCTTTCAGAAGGGCCCGCCAGGCACGACCCCCTCCCACTCACCCCCTCAGACGTCGGACGCCCGAACGGGTCTCTGGTGAGACCCCGGGGCCAGGGCCCGTGGACCGGAACCTGAGGGGACAGGAGGGTAGCGAGACATACACACCCGACCACCTTCACGTCTCGGCCCTTATTACGGGAAGGCCCAGTAGGGTCCCTTCCGTCTCACGGACGGATCGAAGTAGAACCCCGGTCCTCGTGCATGAACGGAGAACTTGGATGTCGACCGGGTCAAGGGTGGTGCAAAGAGACCCCCTGCAAAGGACAGCCCGTAGGAACGTGCCCCCGACGTGCACCACCCCCTCGCGTCGAGGCGCCAGACGAGTGGGGAGATGGACTTGTGAAGGGCACCCGGTGTCATAGTGGAACCCGGCGAGGGTGAAAGGTGCACCCGAGTCCTCTTCGTCCAGTGGGTGAAGGAGGGGGTCCAGTACGTCGGACCCAGTCTTCACGTTGGTCCGAGACCCGAAGGACCCCACCTCAGGACAGTTGTGTCGGGGGACCTCTGTCGCGGGGTCCCTGGGAGTGCCCTTCGGACGACGAACCCGAGGTTCACCAGTTCTTTGCTACGATTTTTTGAACCTTCGAAGGGGGCGTCGGGTGCCGACCTCGACTCCTCTTTCTCGGTGTCTAATGAGCTCACAAGTTTATAACGTTACTCTACCCACTCTGAGGGGAGTACAGTCCTTTTAACTTATTTTTCTTATAGTTTCAAACTGAGATTCCTTTCTTTTTTTGGGTGACACCTTATTCGCTTTATTTCACTATGAAAATTATTTATGATACGGACCGAGTGTCAATAAAGACTCACTTCCTTGGCACTCCTACCAGGTACCGTCTCTCGTTAGTCGAGAGTGGAACAGACTTCGTCCTCCCAAATAGACAACTCCTTTATTCGGCGATACAAGTCTCCATTAATTGAATCATTAATCCCTGTCTTTAGTGGGCGAGGATCGTTAGTTCCTACGGACACGAAATTCTCGGTTAAAACGCAAGAATGTCTTTACACAGGGGGGTTTTACCTTTCTATACTCCCGTTAAAGGAAATACCAATATTGGTCCTCTATAGAAATTTGAGACCGTTAGTACACATCTCGTATTACGAGAAAGGCGGACTGACCAAATAGACTGAAGGAGACTATCCTTTTTCTTTTTAACCAATGTTCCCTTAAACGCAACTAAACAGAAAAACTTTGGTGACTGACCGTAGCAATGGCTTGGAGTACGCAGGACCACCCCTTCCTCCTTTAATCAGTCTCTCTCCCCTGCCACTCCCACCTCGGGTACTCGCCTGTCGGTTGACAAGTCCTACCTCTCGGACAGGTAGGGGGTAGTCGGGTGGATCAAGGGACGTAAATCATGGACGTTTGTGTGTAAACGGACCCCTCCAGAACGTCTGTGACAGAACCTCGGTTCACGGTTTGAGTACGCAGATGACCGAGGACTACTTTAGGCAACTCATTCGGTAAGAGTCCGACGTAGTTTAGGAGCGGAACTGTGTGGTTTATCCCCCGTCAGTGGTCTGCCAGCACAAATGTCTACTACCACTCGGAACACGTCGGTTACACATGATTCGTCGGGACTTTTGGGTTATGTTCGTGTCTCTCCTTGCTCCTGCGAAGGGAGGGAGTCGGAGTTGGACAAGACAGGTGGACCCACTATCTGCATAAACGAAAGCGTAGTTTCTACACGGTTGCAGACGTTTCATGGCTCTTCCCGACCCACTACTTAAGGAACGTATTGCAACACGAAAAACTGTCATCCAAAACAAACACAAAAAAAAAAAAAATTTACTTCATTTCAGATGTTACGAAACGTTCAACCTAATTTTGTAACTCGGTGGTGACCATAGACGTTCCGTAATAAACTAATCGCATTATTTTGTGTCTTATCGAGTGTCGACAGTTGTGCTGGTAAGGACCCCTTTGTCAATGTACCGCGGACCCCTACACCCACCGACGAGTCGCGTTGATGACAAAGATCCAGTGCTCCTTCTCATACTGTAGCTAAGTGACGAGAGGGGGAAGTATTACGGTTTTCTTCGTAATTTTTCTTCAAATTCTTCGTAAAAGTTTGTACGTAAAAATTTCTCCTTTACGGTGAAAATATAATATTATATATAAACGAAGGCAAACTAGTTATATCACCTTCTGGATCATTGATCCGAATCTTGACAAACCTCTTTTTAACTTTAATAAAAGGGTACCATACGAAACAAGGTAATTGTAAAGACTCCGACTCTGGTAAAATAGTAGGAGACAAAAGGTACGAAACCCCTCTTTTTCTTTTAGTTTCAATACGGGTTTGTGAGCCGCGATGGGAAAGAATAAGAGTTCGTCACAAATACGTCTGTCGGACGTAAGACCACCGCCGTTCCCGACCCGAGGACGAGACGAACACGCCGCCGGACCGAGACCCCGACACCCACATAGTGTGTGGACGGACGTCCAGTGGAAGAGAGAATAGGACAACCTCATTACTCCACAACGGAACATCTTACCGGTAACCTTAACTCCCAATTATATACCCTTTGTGTGTGCGTCTTTCGGTGTGAACTCTCTTCCCGTCCCTCATAAGCGACGATAATGGGTGACACCGTCGCTCAGGAATGACTTCTGGGCGACCCGACCCGTAACTAGATCCGAACTCCCTACAGCGTAAGTTGGTCTGTCGAGTCATCGACGAGAGTACCTGCTTTGTAGGTTCGTTCCGAATTTTTTCTCAGTCCCTTTTATTTGTTCTGTAAAGTCTACCACTGATCACGAGAGTCCTTTTCCGCTCTCTACCCGCATTACCTACCACTACCCATCCCCCATGGGTGCCTACCCACACTTCCCTTGGAGTACTTCACCCCTGCAAACTCGGTTCTGGACTCACTCCTCTCCCCTCCTACGTCCCCCGTACACTCACTCCCCGTAAGGTTTGTCTCCCCGTGTGTCTTCGTCTCCCCGTCGCGACCCCTGTCCAGACTGGACGAGATCCTTTCCTCTCTTCCGACGCCTCCGGCCCGCAGTCCAGACCCCCACGTGTCCTACCCCACGCCGGCGTCTTCGTCCGTCTCCAGTCCGCGTACCCCGCGCCTCAGGTCAGGTCCACACCACCCCTCCCGCACCCCGAGGCGGAGCGGAGGACGAGTTAAATCACGGCAGTAAAATGCTGAGTACGGATAAGTCAGGGACAACAGGGTCCTTTAGCCTTGTGCTCCCCTGGTCTCCTCCGTCGCCCCTCGTCCGACCAAACCAAACCCTCCACCCAGGTCACCTCCTCTCCTCCTCTCCCCAATCCCCAAACAGTGACCCACCCGTCTTGGGTACACTCGACAACCCCACCTCAACCACGACTCCTCCCTTGGGTCACACTGGGGAACAGGCCGCAAATGTCCGAAAGACTTCAGCCCCTCTTAGACGCCGAGAGCCCCGAAACGCAAAGGGAGCCGAAGTAGTCCTACATACATCGTAGACGTCTTTCTACCACCGGTTCGACAGAACTCAACTCGAGTCTTCTTTCTCCGTGACTCGAAGAAAAGAGACTCGAAGCACAAAGACCTCGACTCTTCACCTCCCCCGACCTGGGCCTCGACGCTCCCTCCTCCCCTCTCTATACGACACGAGAACCAGACGTCGCCCCCGCAGGGTCGGACGACCACTCAGGGTCGGACGACCACTCGGGGTCAGACGACCACACAACCGCCACCAGGCCAGTCTCCCGTCCAAACTACCACGACCTCCCTCACCCCTCTCAACGATATCACTACAGGAACTCATCCTCTCTCCCGTCCTGGAGTACGTCCCCTCTTCCCCAACCCGAAACATAGACCTCCCTGTCATTTCGGGTGCCAGTGTACGAGTCTACCTATCCACCAACACTACCCTCCGCTACGTCAAGGCAAGACTAATAAAGATGAGCCACTCTGCCTTTCACTCCAATCGACCCCCGTGTGCACTGTTTCCTCCACAACCTACAAAATTCTCCGTCCTCCCCAAAACCTCCGTCGTATATCCTCCCCTTCTACTATGTCATACTCATTTATAACTCCGAAAGACCCGTCGGGGGACCTCAAACGTCCAGGTCAATCGCACCTACACCCAAAAGAGGTCAGTGTGTCCGTCAACTGCACTTTATCCACCTCTTGACTTAAATTGGGCCCAACACTAAATCACGTCATCTCTGTCCGTCTCTACTCTCTCGGCTCTCGTACGTACCCCTCTGCCGTTTCTTATTGGTCCTTCACGTCAGGGACATTTCCCCCTTTACCCCACTCTCCACCACTCCGGCACCGTTTCAGTCACCGACTTCTGGGACGACGTGCTCCCCAGGAGCCTGGGACCCATTACGCCTGTCGACTCCCGTGACCCGTCTCTGCGGAGTTGGACTCCAATCCCACTGACATTGCCAGTCGTTACTGTTCGACATCCTCCCCTGACACTCGCACTCTCGCTCCCGTCTGTCGCGCCTCCTGTTCTAGAGACCTCTCCTCCAGGCCGTCTGTGCCCTCCAAGTCTTAGGCTACCCTTGCATCTTTTTCCATACTGTAGTCAGGTGTGACCGTCCTTATAGTGTCTTGGGTCCCGGGGACGTCCCGGCTTTGTCCGAGTGCACGGACCCTTGCCTCTGGGTCACACCAGGACCCCAACGACGAAGTTGTCACGTGAAAGGGGCGAGTAGAGTCGAGAAATGAGGGTTGTCAGGACGTATTAAAAAGGACCGGGGTGGTGTACGGACGTGTAGGGAGACACTTGTGTTGGTCGGGTCATGACAGAATAAGGGAGATCACTGCAGTGACGGTACTCGGGACCCCGTCAAATCCTGTGGTCTAGGATCCCCTCCGACTCCTGTTCGGGAGACCAGGAACGGGACCATAGTCGAGGGCAGGTCGACGTCGATTCAGAGGGGTCGCGAGCGAAGACGAAGTGGTGGTCGGGAGGTTACCGAAAAGTAGAGCACTGCCGGGACGTGTAGTCTCGAATGAATAGAGAATTAGTGTCCCCTAGCACCACATAAGAGTTTATCGTGACTCGCACAATAGGGACCTTACGTGTGGTGACAGGTAGTAGGTGTCGGGAAAAGTGAGGAATTACGGGGTGACGGTACTACTCCTGCGACTTCGGACCGCTCTAGAGGTCACCGAATTGAACCTGCTGTGCCCGTCGGTCACAGACCGAGATCTGATGTCGCAGTCGGAGGGTGCAAGTGTGGGATTGGGAGCGGGAGGAACGCATGCGACACACGAGTCGCCGAGTCAACACAGGTCGAGAAACACTAGTGTACTTGATATTGGGCGGTCCGCGGAGACACGTACCCTAAGAGGTCCGTTCTTACGACCTCACCCGACGGTAAGGGCAGAGGTCCCCGAGAAGGGTGGGTCCCTGACTTGGGTTCAGAGAACGGGGAGGACGTCACCATCCGTCTGAGAAAGTGGTGCCGTGGTGGACCTCCGGACTGGGGAGGAGCAGTCCACCGTCTGACTTGTAGGTCAATGATTTGACTGCTAGTCGCGCTGAGGACGACGGGGTCGCCGTAGAAAGATGCTGAAAGGGTACTGCTAAGTCTCAGAGACACTCGGCGTAGCCCTGAGAGTCATAAAGTGTGAGTCTCACTTTTTTTATGTTCCCATATTAAAAACGATTACCTAATAATGTAAGGTGAATGTATAGCAAAAGATTAATAAAATAAGTATTTTATTATAATAAAACTGATTTACCGTACACCAAGAAAAGACGCCTCCGAACCCGTCACACGTCTCGGTAGATCCGTTAACTGAATTAATCGTGATGTCAAGACTCCACCTACCCCCGACCTTCTGGTCCGTGAACAGTTCAATGACGGCTCAAGGTCACTCGAAGCGGCTTCCTCCCAAAGATCTTCCTCTCCCTCTCTGAAACCTCCGACCAAATAGTCCCTTCGTCCGACCGGTGTGTCACTGACATGAACCCACGTGACTTGCCAATCCTACCCTCTTTTATTCTCCCCTTCCGACACCCACGCGTGGGGAAGTTTTAGGTCCTAATTCCAGAGTTCCTCGACCCTCAGACTCAAACGGATGTCTCCGTCGTCACGGATTACCCTTTCTGAGGTCCAAAACTCAACCTATTTGAATTCAAAATTTGGATCGTCCGTCTTTCACCTCGTCTTAGTATTGTGAAACACATTTGTCGTAAACCTTCGTGTCCCCAGTCGAAGATTTTCTGTGTAGGGAGCCTGAACGGACCGTCAGGTCACCCATTCTGAGACACGAAGGTCAGGGTACTACCTGTGTCCAAACTAGGGACCAGTCCCTTGATTTTAGGAAATACGGCGTACCAAGTCGGTTTTTTTTTAATTCTATTTCTTTCTTTATTTCTACTACCTGAAACCGTCGTTCCTACTTCCCACAATCCCAGAGAGCGAGTCAGCACAGACTGGGAAACACTGGGGTACCTGACGTCGGATGGTCCGAGGAGACAGGTACCCTAAAAGGTCCGTTCGCATGACCTCGCCCAACGGTAAAGGAAGAGACTTTATTTATTTTCTGGGTAGGACTGGGCGACCCCCTCTACACGAAGTGTCGTGCCTGTCGTCTGTGTCGGAAACCGGAAAGTGCACCGGGGTAAGGTGATAGGGGACTTCGGTCCCTAGGTCCTTGTAGTTACAAGGCCCTCGTAGTAAGCATCCTACCTACTTTCCTCATGTGACATAATTATTTTGTGGACATGGGTCGTTTGACATTGGACTCTTTATCGACACGGATTTTAGACGGGAAATACTAACGTTTGTGGGTATCTTTTGACATTGGACTCTTTATCGACACGGATTTTAGACGGGAAATACTAACGTTTTTGGACTCTTTATCGACACGGATTTTAGACGGGAAATACTAACGTTTGTGGGTATCTTTGACCCATATAAATAAGCAAGTCTGTGAGTGACAGGGTTCTTCACATAGGACGTATAAATAGTGTAATTTAGAGATGAGACACACGATTTTTGTACCCTCTTTGACTTTCGGGTTCCGAGACGAGAGTGCACCGGACACACAAATAACTTTCTCTGATTCATATGACTACTTCATTATCTATACATCATCCGTGACGTTTGACAAGTTTCCCTGCTACTTCCCAATCCGTCCTTATCTCCTTCGCGACAAAATTCATCTACGACATAGTCAGTCCCGGGTCGTCCAGTCTCTTCCGTCGGAGTCTCCCAACTTCAGTTCTCTGGGACTTCCTTATTGAGTGTCTCGGTGTGCTTCGTAATTCCTTTGGGTCTTTGCTACCACCTCCGCGGGTCACCCTTGTCGTAGTTCGTAAACGTAGAAAGTCGAGTTCCTCCACTCTCTTTCTCAGCACAAAGGTCTCGGACGACTCCCGACATCGGTGCCTTCTTCCAGGCTGATGCCCTCGACGTCGGTGTCCGTGACGGCCTCGGCTCTCTCCTCGTCCCGGTCGCAGTGCTTCCGGTCGCTAGCGAGAGGAGGGAGGAGGTTGTGAGTGGACCCACGAAGGGGGACGACTCGGGTCGGTCTTCGGTCTCCCGAGCCCTCGGACCTCCTGTCTCAGACCCGGAAGACCCAAACTCTTCCACTTCCCTGTGCCCCCGTTCGTGCCCCGCCGGTCGTTCCCCCAGGTCCTCCCGCTCAGACCACTTCGGTGTGTCCTCGTCCGACGACCGACTGGACCTCGGACCCCGTGCACCGACAGTACCCTTTTCGTGGGCCGTCCTCACTCGCTGCACGTTTCCGGGACTCCGTCTTCACGGGCTCCTTCTCGTCCCTCCGGTCCCGTGGTCCCTGTCACACTCGTCCTGTCGTCCTCTCCGACTCCGTCCCTCAGGTCCACGGGCCCGTCGGCCCGTCGGCCAATGCACCCGTGTACTTCCTGCAGACGTAGTCGGACTCGCACTACCCTTCCGCGGTCTCCTCCTGGGTTACACTGAAGTTTTCGTCAGAGGGACTGCCAAGGTCCGTCTTGTCCAATCTCTCCCTGTCTCGGTCAATCTTTAGACGCGCAAATAAACTATTTACGAACAACTCGTGGATGATTAAGGGTGTGTAACGAGATCGCGGGACACCGTATCGTCGTTGTTTGGTTTTATTTTGGTGTGTCATCGGGGAACCACTTCCAAACACACTACCAGGTCCGCTCTTTATTTTCACCAAAGGTGATCCAGTAGTGCCTTTTCTGTCATAATCCCCAACGTATGTGAAAATTGTGTCTCAGTAGTGTCAAATGACTATCTAACCTACGGCACTATGAGTCTTCTCTCTTCGGAACTCGTCCTGAGACTCGGAAAACTGGATTCACTTACCTTCCTACCTCGGGGGTAAAGACCTCTACCAATATAAAGTCCTCTCCCTCTTCCTGTTTAGTGTATAAGTAAACCCCTTATTGGACCACCGGATCACCAATTCTGAGACGTACAGTGACGGTTCCCGAATCAAAGCTAAGATTTAGGGTATTCGACACGACGTAACGAATTTGTTTATTTATCAATGAATTTTTGTAGACCCGTACAAATGGAATTCGACAGATAACCCGTGTGTCCACCTTCACACCTCCCCGGGACCTAAGCACCCACATCAGACTCTCCCCGTCTCCACAATCGTGTCTCTACCAGGTGTCTCAGTGTAGTGGCGGGGACACTTCGGTGGACCCCTCCCCAGACCCACCCCTTCCTTTCTCCGGGTCCTGTCCCGGGTCCAGGTCCGTATTCTCACTCCCCGACACCACGACTTCTTCCAGGTTCTCTCTGGTCGTGGACCCTCCACTCTCGTCTTCCCTCCTTTCCCCTCCTCCACTGGCTTCCGACCTACACTCCCGTCGTCCGACTGCTCAGTCTGCCCCCGACTCCCCACGGGCACTTAAGTCGTCGTGAGTAGACTCCGAGACTGTCGTCGTCGACCCGACTACAAAGTGACTACGGATGGTATGGACGTATCTCCTTATGGGGGGACTTCTCGTATGAGGACTCAGGTCCCAGAGATCCCACCCGAGGGACCCGTGGAACACCCGTATGGGGACGGTGTGACGTGAGTACCTCCTCCCACGTGACACGGACCCTGTATATCCCGAGAAGAACACGACCCAACCCCCGACGGTCGGGAGGACCCACGACCGTTCCTGGAACGACCAGAGACGAAACGGGGGGTACGACCCCGGGGTAAGTCTCTACGGTGGGACGTCCCGGTTGGGGGCTCCTGGGGTCCCGGTGGACCCTTCCTCTGCGGGGTTTAGGGGTGACTCCGGTATCGTCACCATCTAATTTCACGTCTATTAAATGTTCTCACGGATCAACGAGGAGTACCTTCAACGATCTTGGACGTCCGTCTGTCTGTTCTTCGACGTCTTTCAAGTCACACGGTTCGTGAGGATAGATTTAACGTAATAGAGGAAAATGATTAAGTAGACGTTTATGGACGTGGAGTTTGAGTCGACCTACGGTGCTCCACCCGCTCACTCCCAGTTCCGTCCCCTCGGCCCCAGGGGTCCATCCAGCACTCCTGGCCCCGTCGGGAGGAGGATCTGAAGAAAGTCCTGACCGTCTGTCGCCCCGTCCGGTAAAGGAAGAAGTTCAGGCTAGGAAGGGTTCAGAATGCAAGGTCACGATTTATGTGTCGTCGAAAGGAGAAGACGGGTTACTTACACTTGGTATTGTAGCGGGTCCATTTTCGGTCTACCCTTTACAAAGTGGTGGTCGGTAAGGCACCGGCTACTACCTCGTCTCGGTCGCCCCACTCCCAATCGAGACTCTCCACGCCGCGAGACCTTCTCAGCCCCCTCTCGGTCCCGGGTCCGACGGGTCCCCTGTCGGGGAGGGGATCCCGGCCCAGTAGGGGCCGGCACCGGCGGACTCTTCCTCCGACCTGCCTCGCACCCTGCGCCCAGGTATCTGCGGCCTGTCGTCGAAGGGGTCGACGTCGACTCAGGACTGGAGTACGTGCCCCTTCGAGAGGGCTCGAGGCGAAAGACTCGGGGGTCTCGACCGGGAACGGCCACCTCTCCGTCGGACACAGAGAACGAGACCTTGACTCTCTCCCTGCCCCGGAACTCCCATAAGAGTAGACGCGTCTGAAGATCTGGTGTGTCATCACACAGGTGATAACTTCTTCCATCAGAGAGATCGTCAAAGACTTTTCAAGGGTTTCAGTGGTCCATATCGACGTAAACCTCCATTTATGCCGGAGGCCGACCAGATCGAGTGGGGTCAGGTGGGGTCAGTAACTCCTGACTCGGGGTTGAAGGTCCCATTACGGTGCGACTGATAAACTTTAGCACCAGGGGACGTCTTGAAGTATCTTTCTTAAGGGGGTTGAGTGCCCAAAGACTCCTCCTGACCCGGGGTGGAGGGTAGAGTCGACCTGTCGTAGGCTTGGGAGCCGTCTCAGCCTCTACCTTCTAGGACGAGGGGACACGACTGCCGGTCGTACCTCCGTCCTGAGTGACCCCGAGTCCCGGTTCAGGCACACGACGAGACTTCTGTCGACACGAGACGGACAGGACCCAGGCCCCCCGACCGGGACCCCAGGAACCACGGTCACAATCGGTGTGGAGAAATGAAATGAAAAAGGCAGAAGACCCAAAAGGAGTTTACGAAGGAAGGACAATGAAACCTTCTCCGGTGAGTGGGAGAGGACCGAGGAGAACGTCTTTTTCGGGGGTTTTGGCTCCAGGTCCCCTGTCACCCCTCACTCTGTCTCGTCCTCCACTTTGCGGTCCGGCAGTATCCAGGAACTTGGTGGGTCTAGTCACTTGACGAGGTGGAGGACGGACCACTCCGACCCTACTCTTGCACTCTCTTGGACCGCAGTCGAAAGTAGGGGGGCTCTGGGTGGCACTTGGAGGGTCTAGGGTCTAGTGGAGAGTTCATGAGTCGCCCCTATGTTTCGCGAAACGTAAAGAAAGGGTTTTAGGTCGGACAAAGATAGAAGAAGGGGGACTATAGATGAGATTTTCATATTAGTTTCGGGTTTACAGTCGTATACTATTTCTCTGCTCGGTGGGAGGTGGGGACTCGGGCACATCCTCCCGACTGCCCCTGGGCGTCAGGGACTGGGTACACGCTGGACTGTCCTATTATCTGGCCACAAATGACAACGGCACTGCTGGGAGGTTCACTCCCTTGAGACGACGTCAATCTTTGCTTCAGTGACACGGGTCTAGGGTTCCGCCTCCTGAGGTTGAGTCCCGGACGTCATGAAAGAGGGTTCTTCGACAGCGGACAATAAACCCTTCAATTTGGTTGCTAGTGGCTTGACCAATTTTCTGTGGGTAGCCTCCTGGGTCTTCGGAGACCTACCCTTCGGGTGCACGTGTATATTCCACCGTGGTGTCTACAAGGCTGCACACGGTTCTTATACGACCTTGGCACACCTCTTGTTCCAGTGGAGTGTTTACGGTGACATTTGTGAGGGGTACTGACGGCCGCCCGTCAGTCGGAGACGTAGGAAGGGGCGGAAGAGACTGCCTCGGCCCGACCCCCGGACCGACACACCCCCCGCCCGCCGTCGGGGGTGCGGTCGCGACTCCTCGCAGACGAAACTGACACCTACGTGGCGGGGGTCTGAGGTCCCGGCTCAGACGAAGGCGACTACAGAAGGAAAGGACCCAGGGCACAAGTGAAGGACTGACGGAGAGAAGGGTAGGGGACCCGTGGTCGACGGGTCGTGAGGGTCGTGACCAAGGGATTTTGGGGGTAGGGAGATCTTTGACAGGTTTCCGGAGAGGGAAAAGACTCTCAGGTGGGCCTCTCAAGTGTCGGCGTACCGAGTCCGTCGTGTCTCGTCGGCCCTGTTGGACCTTTTGCTCGGACCCTCCACGAATCGACTCTCTTCGTCCACTCCCGTGGGGACTAGGGCCCGCACCCATCCTAACCTACGACAACTCAGGGGAGACGGACGGGGACACCGGTCGGAGGAAGCCCCGGGAAGGTCCTCCCCTGTCGTCACAAACGACTCTAAGTGGTGGATGTACGCGACCCTGTCTGTTCTTAGTGAAACACTGCAGGGACGACACACGTTTTCAGTAGTCCTGCCACCACGGAGGTACAAGTCCCGGTCGTTTGGTGTCGGGAACCCGGTTTGAGTGTGAACAGAAACACTTGCTCCAAGAAGGCCTCGAGTCACGCGAGTAGTGACTGTGGACGTGCGGTAGACGCAACCGACCGTGTGGCGTTCCCGTCTCGACTCTCCGACGTTCCGGTGGAAGTGTCGGGAGTTCCGGATCTCAGGGACGATAGACTGGGAAATGTCTATTTCCGCCGGTTGTGGACGAATCTTGCGAACAGCCTAAAGTGACACACACACACAATTCGTAGCCCCACCCCCCCCCGCACCTAAGCCCCCTCCGCCCCCTCAGAGAAGTGTAAAATCCAGACCCCACCTCGGACCCTAAGACGTAAAATTATTCGGTGAGAACAATCATTCTTCGGGGATCTCGTCACCAACGTCCAGTGTCGAAGTATAGATTTAATGTGCTAGTTCGAAGTTGTTTGGGACACAGGTCTGGGTTGAGTTTGGTCATTCCAGCTGTTCTTACCCCACTGTGAACTCGGACCCATGGACAGGCAGTTAACGATCCCGTGTCGGCCTCACTCTCTTCGGAGCTGGGGACACCAGTTACGGGTCCTCCAAGATCTTACATGGGAGAGCGAACCGTGGGACAACGGAAGAGACGTCCCCTGCCACGGACCTGTAACGTCCCTTGCGAAACCCTTCGAGAGACCGCTCACCCCGGCGCACAGACTGCGCTGAAAAGGTGTAACGAGGACCCTCACACACACATTCCTGTAGTGACCACCCCCGTAGAGGCCCGTCGCCCGTCGATGAGGGACGCGAAGAGACGGGGGACACGGTCCAGGCGACGACGTCCGGGTACAGACCCGCCCTGGGGCGGCAGGGCTCGGACCCGGGCACACCCACTCAGTACAGTAAGGTCTGCACCAGGACGTCGACCTGCTCGCGATCGGAGTCGGTGTGACCGGACCGGCACCCCCGGACTCCAGCCGATACTTGTGTGAGTCCTCCTCCAGGACGGAACAAAGCACGGGTGAAAGAATTTTAAGTACGAGTAGTCTATTTGACTATTTCCAGACTCCTGTCAAAGACACACTCCAAAAAAGGGGTCACGGCACTACGACCCGGAACCTGGACCGAGGGACCTTACATCACCCACACGGGTGGGGCACGTACCCGTCCTTTTCCCCGTAACGGACATCTCCCGACTTTTCGGTTCGTCACTACTTCATGGGGGTCTCGGACCGGGGTAGAGCCTTGTGTGTCCCGGAGACAAACCAGTCGCCTTGTATCCTCTGGTCTTTACTAACGATTTTGCCGGTTCCACCGTCGCTCGTACGACTGACTAGTTTGGTGGGACGGGAAAAAACCAAGACCCCGTTCGGACCGACGGTTCTGGGTGGGACTAGTAAACTGAAGCTACTCTGAGGGTCTTCTGGGGACCAGTGATGATGTTCGGATCTTGGTCTAGGGTTTAAGGGGAAGAAATGACAAACAGATGTGACTGGTTAGACCTACTTTACGGATGAACCGGTTCACAATCAGTCAACACCCTTGGGTGACCCTTGGGGTCCTAACTATTCTTTGAATAACATTCGACTTTTGTGAACTCCTATTATCTACGTCTTTCTTCGGAGAACCTTGAAGAGAAAGACGACTCTTTGTCGTTGAAGACCCTTTACTCCGACGGTAGTCAAAGGAGGAATCCCGCCCAGACGAAGGTCCTCTTACCGGCCCTCATCCGGATACCCTACCGGGGAGAGACACCTCTCAGTACCGGAACTTCTTCCTGGAGAGTCTGGATGTGTCTGCTCGTAGTAGCGTTTGAAAGAACAAAGAGTAAACAAGGGGATTTTCGGGTCAAAAGAGAGGATTTCTTTGGAAAAACGAGAAGGGGATTTCGAAAAAGAGGGGGTAGGAAGATTGGATAATACTTGGTGTTTAAGATCGGAGGGATAACTCAATGAGTAGGGACTCATAAGGATGTAACATATGTATTAGAAAAAGGAGGACACTTGTCCTCCTTTTTCCTTTAGAGATGGACCCAAATCGAGTGTACAGGGTCCATGTCTTGGATTCTTCCGTCTGTGTTCAAGACAGGGAGGGCTTGTGTCCGAAGAGAGAAAGGAGGTCGGGGACCTGTAACTGGAACTTATACCCTTACAATGACTAACAAAGGTTCTTGTAGGTACGGAGATACGGATCAAGAAACATCGGAACTAATAAGGGGGCGGGGGTATTTTCTTTTATAGAAAGAAGGACGGGAATCTTTGAGGGCGCCTAGAGTTCCAGACTCTAGGAGGGAGACCTCACTAGGGGTGAGGTACATTATTAGGAAGACTTCTTTTATGGGGGAAGAGATCCCAAACGAAGAACAACGGTCACTAGTCTCCCTACCACCACGGTATAGGACAAGACTGTGGTGTGGTCACTGGGGAGGCTCCGTCGACTCACCGGTAGAGTAGATAAGTTCGACCGACTCTACAATGACACTGGAGACTTTCGTTGATTTGCCGTCATCGAATTAACTTAACACAAATTTCTTTCTCTTTGGGAACTTTGTCTGTTCGGACGTAGAGTGCTTTGTCCCATTCGTGGTACGAGTCAACACAGGACAGTATAGTAGAACGTCTTTGACCGGGTAAGACTGAGATTAGGTGTTTTGAGGGGGCTGCTACGAAGCAATTACACTGTCAGAGTTGGTGGAGTTCAGACTCCTCCGTCCTTCTGGGTCACTCCGGGCGCCTAGCAACTCATGTGCGTGCCCCGCCCCCCCCCCCCCCCNTGTTCGGACGTAGAGTGCTTTGTCCCATTCGTGGTACGAGTCAACACAGGACAGTATAGTAGAACGTCTTTGGCCGGGTAAGACTGAGATTAGGTGTTTTGAGGGGGCTGCTACGAAGCAATTACACTGTCGGAGTTGGTGGAGTTCAGACTCCTCCGTCCTTCTGGGTCACTCCGGGCGCCTAGCAACTCTTGTGCGTTCCCCGCCCCCCCCCNCCCCCGACGGCGGAGACTTGCCGTGCGGGACCTGCTCACGCTTGCCGGGGGACTTGGTGAAACCAAAGTGACTGTGTGTGCGGGACAGTAGAACGAGGGTCAAAGAGGTCCCTCCTCGTCGAAACTAAGACAGAGAGGAGTAAGAGAACATGAAGAGTGAACCACAATCTTTTGAGAGAATCCCAAACTTGTCTGACAAACTTGTCCTCGTCTCGTCCCAAAACCCTTACGTGAAGGGGTCAAATGTATAAGTTCAACTTCTCCGGAACTCCAGGGTCTGAGGGGGCCCTAGTTCCTTCTCTACCCTGAGTCACCGGTACCTCCCACTCGAGGAAAAGATCGGAGACCCGACGTCTAGCTCGGAGCCCTCACGGGGTCAGGGGCCTCGGACCTGGTGAGTGGAGGAGTCCACATAGGCGGAAGGGTGTGTGGTGTCCCGTGGCTCCCCTGTAAAGGCCAAAAGACACCCCGACTGCCTTTGTCCTCGGCACTCGCCCTCGCAGACCTTCGGAATCGAGAGTCCGTCAGTAGGAGTGGCTCCTGTAGGACACCACTGACGGGGCGGTAGCGGACGACTTCCTTTCCACCACCACCGCTACCGACCCCGGGGTCCTCCGAACGTCGGGGCAGGGACACTCGGTCGGGGAGCGGGGTAGTCACAAGTGGACAGAGGGTACGGGAGACGGCGGGAACTTCATAACTGTTACACTGAGACTTCTGTCTCGGTCAGTTGGTCTCACGACGTTAGACTGGAAACGTTCTGACGACAAGACCGGAACTAAACGAACCCAACCCCCTCTCGGTAAAGGAGAAGCAATTTGTAATTTATCGTCTATTTATCGTAGACTACATAAGCTTGAAATTCTCCAAAGCTGTATACCCTGGGTAGTGGGAGTATAAACTGTTCGTCACAAACGTGTGTGTACTTTGTAGGTGTGGTTGTGTTTTAAGAAACTAAATTCTCCCTTAGTCCAGAAACGAGTAGAGGAGACTAGGATCACAGACCTCGGGAAAATTCCTTGTTCCTACAATCGGGTCCCCGACTCTCCCGAAAGAGTGACCGACCGAGGTTCCAGTTCAGGGAAGATCGGTTCGGAAGACACTTGCCGGGGTATCCGGAAACTAGATGTCGACCTCCTTTCGAATTATAGACAGGACAATTTCCAGAAGGAACCACCGAGTCTTCGTTTCTTAGACGAACGTTACGACCTCTTGGTCCAAGTTAGGGACCCAGACTTTCTGGGAGACCTTTTCCCTGACGTTGGGTGAGGTCGTAAGAACGGACCTCTTAGGGTACCTGTCTCCTCGTACCGCCCGACGTCAGGTACCCCAACGTTTCGTAACCTGAGCTGACTCGCTGATTGTGAAAGTGAAAGGTACTTTTCCGACGGAAGACGGGAGTCTCAAGTTCTCAAATAACAAATGTTTCGTGCAACAAGACAGAGGTTTGGTCCTGTTGCAAGCCGTCTGTGAGGGGTAAGATCTGAACCTCTCCTCCTCCGGCCCCGTCTGCACTCAGGGGTCGTCGTCGAGGGACCTGTGCGACGCCGAGCCCCGTCCCGGTCTGGGGCCCCCGCCCACCGGTCTTCGTCTAGACTCAGGCAGATCCTTGGGTGCCTCCCTGGGTGGTGACGTGTCCGGACACAGAGTTACCGTCTTTGAAACTCTCTAGGAGGTTTCCTCTCGGCCGACGACAGGGACTTTCGCTCCGCCTCCTCCTGCCACAGTCTCCTCCGGTCCGTCCCTGGGCCCGGAAGTGGGTCGTCCCACGATTGTCTTGGCTGGAGTACGTCGCGACACACCTAGGACCCCGGACCCCCTTGTCCGACAGTCCAGTATTGCGTGTCATATTTTACCTGTCCGGGATCGGACAGGAATGACTGTAGGAAGACTATCTTTATTCACTTTACTTATTTATTGGTCCCCTGTTCCCCTGCCCCCGTTTCGAAGGTCTGTCTTCTTGGAGTTCGTGTTCTGCCTCGGCGCGGGAGGGGGCCTCCACCCCGACTTGAGGGAGGGGGCCCTGACACCCACCCTGAGTGACTGAGGGAAGGGTTTCCTGTCTTGCACTCATCGCCTTTACCATTGAAGACCACCTCTGGGGTCGTCTGGGGTGGGCTGGGAATGGTAGTCCCAAACACAGAGGACCCATTCGGTCGACACACTCAGTACGTGGGGACGATACAGTACCGTTCTCCCAAGGAGTGGAGGGCCCTGGGAAGGGGGTGTGGTCACCCGGTCGCAGTCGTAGTCTATCTTGTGGTCTGGTCGGGGTCGATTCCCCGTTTGCCGTCCTCCCAGAGACGGTTTGCGACCTCATTTTCCTTACTGACTCTCGTCCAGCGTCTACCCCCCTCTGACTCCAGTGCGCTGCTGTTTCATGAACCCCGCCTGCCGCCCCCGACCCCACCAGGACCCTGTCTGTTTCCCGCCTCACCTTTTCGACCACTTGGTTTCTGTCGGAAGTCAAAGCAATGGACACAACTTAGGTGCACCTAAAGAATTTCACACTTGGAGATTGATGTCGTGTAACAGTGTTTCCCTTGTCACCCCTCACTGTCCGCGAAGGACTTGACAGAACCTTTTAGATTTTAATAAGGTGCTCTTTCTGAAAGTAAAACGTTTTGCACTAATTTACTCACTTACGGAGGTGGTTACTTAAACTACTCCTAAGTATGTAAGTCTCCTGAACCTTGGATTTTTTTACTATGTTACTCGAATAAATGTTTTGTCTTTATCTGAATGTCTGCATCTTTCGTTTAAATCCCAATGGTTTCCCCTCCCCACTTCCCTATTTGATCCTCAAACTCTAAGTTGTATATTCGTATATATATAACACATATTCGTGTATATTATGTATATACATAAAGACTTAGTGAAAACAATTTGTGAACTTTGCTCCTGTTGTAACTCGAGTCAACAAGTCAGCACAGACTGAGGAACACCGGGGTCCCTGACATCGGGTGCTCCGACGAGACAGGTACCCTAAAAGGTCCGTTCTTATGACCTCATTCAACGGTAAAGGAAGAGGTCCCTGTGTTGTAGCATTTAGTCGATATAAAGTTAACTTTTTTTTGAAAATTCCTTTCTCCGGCATGATACCCTCTCCTCCACCTACCACACCTCGTATGTACACCTTAAACGATTCGCACTGAACAAGGATTGGTACGGATTGAACATTGATTGGTACGGATGAATGGTAGAGGTCATAGATGACCAGCAGTTCTTTGAGAGAGATTTATATTGTCACTGCTATTAGAACGGCTGACTGGGGTCTTTTGTGAGTACACGACCCACTATGTCTGTCGTCTAGTCCGATGTGGTGGTTGGTCACAAGTCCACTTGTCTGGCTGGACTTTGTCGGGAAGATTGGGTCAGCCTTCGTCGTCGTCGTCCGACGGGCGACTTGTGTACCGACCAGATCCTTCCGAAAAAGAGACAAGACTTATCTTTACCCTTGAGTACTAAGACCTTTCTGACCCACACTATGAAGAGTCCTAAGGCAAGTCGTACACACCACTTTTAGGGACAAGTAGTGTATGACTTGCGTGTATCCTTCTGGGACTTCTGTCCCTCTTCCGTCCGGTCAGTCTCTGGGGGCTCTGGGTTCCTTATTGAGCTACTACTCAAAGGACCCAAAAGGAAGTCGGAGTACGTGGGGTCCGACCTGTGTCCTCTTTGGTCTTTGGGGTTTTACGGTTATTCGTGTCTGTTTTTTTTTTTTTTTTCGGGCTGGTCTCGGACGAGAGCTCGATTTTCTGGTCCTTGACCCACCGGAACTTCTACTTTAATATTCCGGTTTACGACCACTCCTACATCGTTGGCCTAGAGGGTTCAGGACCCTTAATGAAACCGTCGAAGAAATTTTCGACTGTATACTGTGGGAATGTATACTGACTCGGAAAAGAGAGTCATTTTATTTTTAATACTGGTGTGTTTTAGGGCATGAGTTATCAAATCTCGCCAAACCAAACACTATTCGTCTTTTGATCTTTGTCAGTTTACGGGAAGTCATTCTTTTATTAATGTGGTATATGACGAACCGGTATCTCCACTTACTCAGTGACTACCTGTGCAGTCGAACCCGCCTAGAGTTCCCGTTTTCATAGGGTTCCTTCGTTGGGACTTTCCAGTTCACGACGTGCTAAGGTCCATACATTGTGAGAGGTCTACTGTCTTGCAGTCCCTCCTCCTCGACCCCCTCCCACACCCGCACTAGCCTCCCCTCGTACCCCCCTAGGCACGCAACCGGACCACGAGTACTGGAACTACCACCACCTCTACGGCACGTAGGTGTGTGCACTACGCTATGCAATCTCGGAGTGGGAGCCCCGGGTCCGGTTCGAGGACCCAAGCTACAACAGGGCGGAAACACCTCCTACCTTGGTGACACCTTTGACCCACTTAGTAAGTACCCCGGAGAATCATGATAGAGACGTTGGAGGAGGAAGTTTGATTTTCTGAACGATCTCCTTTACCCACTTCTAATGTAAAGTGGTAGTCTGTTTGGCGTCAGTGGAGTTTGTTCCCTTACACACTCAGTGAGTCAGCACAGGCTGAGAAACACTGGGGTACCTGTTATCGGGAGGTCGGAGGAGGGAGGTACCCTAAGAGGTCCGTCCTTATGACCTCACCCATCGGTCAGGGAAGAGGTCCCCTAGAAGGGTTGGGGCCCTGACTTGGGTCCAGAGAACACGTGACGTCCGCCTAAGAAATGGTAGCCTCGGTGACCTCTTCAGAGTTTGTTCCCTCCGTACACCGATGAACTAAGCACCCGACGTGCCAGGACGAGGAGAGTTCCAGTGAACTTCAGGTGGACGTCAAGTTCCAGAACAGGTGTCGAAGAGCCCGGACAGCGACAAGTTCATTTACAATGAATCGTGTTCCTTTGTCGGGCGTAGACACGACGGACCTTCGTCTCAGGTCCCTCTGACACCAGGAAACATGTCTTTTTGGTGTCTCGTTCTTTCTTTGTCTAGGGAATCAGCAGAGTTTAAGACCCGTTCACTTATAATGAGACGGACCTTTACGTCGGAGAACCTTTCTAAAGACCCTTATTTTCCACACAAATATATTTCGTCGATATTAAATCCTCCTTCGATCGTTAGGATCGTCTGAACACACAGGAAAGTCCGAACCCTTTACACATTAATTGTAGACCCGACTCGGGTGGGGGAGTCGTGAGGCTCGGGTCCAACGACTCATGGCCGAGGGGTCGTCGCTACCCTTCCCGCTCCACCACTCCTGGACTCGGCCGAGAGTGCCACGCCCGAGGGGTCCCGTCGAATCGTCCCGCGACCCTGTGTCCGACACCGAAGCACGGCAACGAGTGACAAGACCCCAGCCTCGGGTGCCGTCTGTGTGACCGTGACCGCAGTCGTCCGAAGGAAGGCCTCCGCGACTTCCTCTCGGGCCGAGGAACTCAAAATCGAGTCTCTTCGACGACGCGAGGCGCCGAGCCCCGAGGGACGTCGCCACCCAGCTCAGGAGTGAGACGAGAGAGAGACCAAGGGGAAGAAGACGGAGGAAGGGTAACTTCCTGAGTGGACCTACTAGGGCCTGTTAGGGGCATGAACTCTGGACGATTAGTCGTTAGATGCAGGTGTTCGTAGGCAGGAAAGGGAAGCGGTCCCTTCCGCCCATAAGCGTCCGAGGTCCTTAGTCCCGCTCTTGTAGGAGCCCCAACAGCGAGTCGACTGGTGTGACCGGAGCAACTAATGTCGACGGGACGTGTAGGTCGAGGCGACCAAGGCCCGACTGGCGGACGTCGAGGACGGGGTAGTCCCGCACCGACGACACCCGCCCACCTTAGCCCAAAGGCAAATAAAGAGATTTAGTGGCCTCGTCAATCGTGTGCGGGTCATTCCGGAGTACACGGAAGGAACTTTCAGGGACACTTCCGACGTTTGCGGTAGGGGTAAAATGTCTACTTCTGCCGCTCCGAGTCTCTCCCATGGACCGAATAAGTACTCCGACTTGACCCTGAGTGCACACCCGGCCCGGGCGAAGACCCGAGAAGGAGGAGCGGACATTTGAGCGACCTCTGCGCCTACCTCGACTCACACACAGACGGGACGCTCCTCGTCCGGGACTCCACACAGTCCGAGTCTAGGACAAGTTATCGCCTTTAGACGGGTCGCCTCAGTCGGTCGGTCGGGGGCGGTTCTCCACGGGCCCCCGGACCCACCGTAGCCGGCCCGGTCTTCCCTCCGAAGGAACGGACCGAGGGACAGTGGTTCGGTACCCGGGGTACAGGGTACAGGACTCCCCGACCTCTTAACATAGTGGACGTCTCACGACACGCACCCCTCCCCCCTCGAGACGGGCACTAGTGAACTGGGTGAACTGGAGGCGTCCACGGAGACCCGGGAGACGGGTGAACCAACTAGCCCTCAACCCCAGTCACCAACCCGGCTCTCCGTCCCATCTCGTCTAAACCTCCCTCGTCCCCGACCTGAGACTCAGCACCACTGACTCCTGTCACTCAGCACCACTGGTTCTGTCGTTCGTCTACAGGTGGAGGACTCTGTCCACGAGTCCCTGGTCCCGTACAAGAGTTCCCGGGAACAGAACGACAAGGGTGTCGAGTAGGTTCCGGAGTGAATCCCCAACCCTAAGACATCTGTGTCACCACCTTTAGACGTCGAGACCCACGACTCTTACGTCTCCTCAGTGCACGAAGTGGACCCAAACGCTCCCCACATTCGTCACCCCGACGAAACGACCGGACTTCTATGCCACCCCCCCCGCCCAGACCCTTGTGGACCTCCCCGACCTTTCCCACGACCCTTTCCCCAGACCCCCGGGCCCCTGTCGCGCCTCCACCCCTACACTCCCGGTCCCCCTCCGGATGCCCTCCTCCGCGGCCCCGACCCGGCCCTCCTCCGGGGTGAGACCCACCGGTCCTAGACTCTGAGAAGAGGGGACCCGACTGGGACCCCCCACTGAGACGAGAAGAGTGTGGTCACGGGTGGGGGCAGCCCGCCCGGGAGGTACACGCACCCCCCGCCACGTCTTCCCCGTCGCAAGGTAGGTTCCGGCGTCCCAGGGGTGTCCCTCGTCCCGGGAGGGTGGCCGACCAGCCGAGACCTCGACCAGGACCTCGACCACGGGGGAGGAGCCGGAGTCCGACGCCCCGGTCCTGTGAGTCCTCTCTGTCGTAGGTCCATCTACGACGACCGACGGGACACCCTGGGTGTCCGGGTACACCTCTCTCACACCGGAGGGACCTTCCTCGATCCCGTGGTTCCCCACCGGTGGGGTAAGGACGACCGCTCCCCCGAGGCCCTCGCGGTGCGGGACACCTCGACCTGCATGAGAACAGACCGGTGTCTCAGAAGGGTGGGGCCTGTGGTCCTAGGTTCCTCGAGCGTCGTAGAGGAGTTACGGGTACCCCGTCCGGGAAGAGCGCCTAAGTCCCCCGGAACGAGGACTAAGCCCCCTGGGACCGTGACTAAGCCCCCTGTGTCGATGACTAAGTCCCCTGGGTCGGTGACTAAGTCCCTCCGAACAACGACTGAACCCCGGAACGGCGACTAAGTCCCCCGGAACAGTGACCAAACCCCCGGGACGGGGACTAAACCCCCCGGGACGGGGACTAAGACCTGCGGGACGACGACTAAGTCCCCCGGGACAGTGTCCTCGAGTCCCGTGGGGTATCACTTCTGTGACTACCTCCGCCTACCAGACGGGGTCCTCCTGCGCGGGTCTCCACTCACGACTCAGGCGTGGTGTAGGAGTTTCCCGTTACGACTCTGGGTCACCCTCTGCCGGTCGGCGGAGCCCGACTGCATACCGGGTGAGACAGAGGCCCGGTAGTCGCAGTAGAAACACCCGTACACCGGGACTGGAGTCGGAGTAGACAGGCCCCGACCTCCGCAGAAGGAAGACGAACACTGTTGTCAAGTCGACCTCCTGAGCGCCGACGTGAACCGAGGCCGGAGGAAAGGGGTCTCGGACGCACCTCTTCACCCGCGACGAAAGGTTTGCACGACCATCTTAAGGGGAGGTACGACCGAGACCAACACCTGGCGTGACGGTCGTGCGTACGGCTGGCCAAGTCCGAGAACCGATACAACGGTGAAAAGGCATTATGGGTCTGTTGTCCAAGTACACCTAACACACACGACGGCGCACTTCATAACAGTTCCGTCCTTCTACCTGAAGTCAAGTCAAGTCAACGAGTCAGCACAGGCTGAGACGCTGGGGACTTGACGTCGTATGGTCCGGAGGGACAGGTAGTGATTGAGGACCTCAAGTGGGTTTGAGTGCAGATAACTCAACCACTACGGTAGGTTGGTAGAGTAGGAGACAGCAGGGGAAGAGGAGGACGGAAGTTAGAAAGGGTCGTAGTCCCAAAAAAGTTTATTCAGTCGAGAAGGGTAGTCCACCGGTTTCATAACCTCAAAGTCGAAGTCGTAGTTACGAAGGTTACTTGTGGGTCCTGACTAGAGGAAATCCTACCTGACCAACCTAGAGGAACGACAAGTTCCCTGAGAGTTCTCAGAAGAGGTTATGGTATCAAGTTTTCGTAGTTAAGAAACCACGAGTCGAAAGAAATATCAGGTTGAGAGTGTAGGTAGGTACTGATGTGTATCGTAGCATATGAAACAATCCAACTTCAAATTGAAGGTTTACGAATCTTATACCAAACACCGGAGACAGACAGGGCCGTCTGAACGGGGCACCGGCAGGAACCCGACTAATAACAGGACCGGGAAATGGAGAGGGTCATTAGTCCTCCGAACGTCCTCCCGTCGGTACTCGAACCTAGGATCGGTGCACCAGACGGTCTCACGGGCCGGGTCCCGTCCCGGTGTGTGTACCCTGTTCCGTCCCACAGACGGTAGGAGGAGACAAAACGCAGGAGGAGGAACTCTTCGCGACCGGTACCAGTGCCGTCGGTCTGCACGGGCGCACACGCACACGCGCAGGTGCACACACACGCACCCGGCACACGTACACGTACAGGACTGTGCGGGGTCCTCGAGTGGACCGAGACCTCGGCCGTCTCGTAGGTCAGACTGCTCTCCGGACGTGCGACTTGAGACTCAAACGTCCGTCCACAAAGGAGGAGGTCGCTACCCCGGTCACGTCTTTGCCAGGGCACATGTAGCGGTTCGACCCGACCCACGTCTGTCCGGTCGGTGGTCCTCCTCTTCGACTCTACCTCTCTGCCCGCAAGGGTCCCAAGTCCTACCTCGAAGTCCTGTAGTCCGGACAGAAATCTCTGAGCCACGGGAACCAGGATTTATCTTCGCCGTAGGTTCTACCAGGGTCGGCGGTGCCACACACCTCGGTCCGACTGCCGTCCCCGCCCGCCGCTGGAACTCCTGACCCTTTGCCGTCACAACCCTCGTGGAGTAGTAGTGAGGACGAGGGTTCGGAAGGGAGGCCGGAGTGAGGGAGAGGAAGGTGTCACCGACGGTCCCCGGCCCTTGTGTCGGGAAGTGCCCCTCGGCCTCTCCCCGTCCTCGGCGGAGTCGTTGAGCGACTGTGGTCTCGATTCCACCCACCCCCCCGCCAAGACCCCTGGGACCAAGGGACCACCGTAGACGTCAGAGGTCCCGACCCCCCGGTCACAGGCACGACCGGCCTCCCGGAGACTTGGGTCTCACGGTCTCGCCGGGGCACCAGGGGCGGTGTGGACGGTGTGAGTCGGGGGTGGTACCTACGTCTGCGGGTCCGGTCCCTACGAGACCTGTGTCGCCCTGGTGTGCGCGGACTATCTCCCCTGAGACGGCCGATGTCTGCTCGTCGAATCGGACTCTTAGGACCGTCAGCCCCTCGAATTGCCGTCGAAGGAGAAGGGAACCCGAGGGGGTGGAAGGGAAGACGAGACACGGGTCCCCGGACGACGACCCGGAGTCACGGGAAACGAGAGGCGGGAAGAGGGCCCCCCTACCCCCGTCCTGTTCGTCCCCCGCCACGGGAGACCCTACTGGAGACGCTACTGGAGATCATACCACCGTCCCAGGACCCCCTCCCCCGTCGCAGAGTCCCCTACCGTCAGCCGCCCCGCCTTCCCACGGTGGGGAGGTGGGAGGAGTCGGAGAGGGCTCCGTAGTCAGTCCCGAGGCCGGGGGTGAGGGGGACGTCTCCCCGGGCTGCGGGTCTAGACCGAGGGACGAGGACAGAGACGAAAGAATGGAAGCCAAACAAACGCGGCAAAGAACCCATTGACTCAAATGGGCACTTACATTACTACCTTAGACACAAACACGTAACATTTATAACATTGAAATCTTGGCCAACGTATTTTATACTCTTTACACAAATATTCCCTCGAACACATAACGGTATTCTCAAAGTAGCTCCCTTTTTCCAAATTTGTAATAGTAGTACTTTTTTTTACCTAAAGTAAAGAGGAATAAATGTCACGTGTCAAGTAACCCAAAAAAAAAAAAAATTTCCTCTTTACTTTTCTCAGGGACGACTTTTAAGTCTTACTCAAGTCTAGGTAAATGGAGATCTCTACATGGAACCGGTTTTTCCTTTTTGTTTCGCCCACTTAAACCCCTTCTGTAGTAACTCTTTGGTGTCGCAGAAAATTCGACCACCATCCACTCGTTCCTTGCCTTACAAGAGTGCAAACAAATGTCAAGTCCTCCAGTTAAGTCTGTGAATTCTTGACAAGAATCCCCAAAGTGTCTTGGCTGGCCATTTCACACGTCCCGTCCTCGACGAGATGTGCGTCAGCCGCGAGAGTGGAGGGCCCAGACCCGAGGTGTCGCTCCGGACCGACTCACGCCGTGCGTCTGGACGGGGGCGGGCTGGATATCTTCTCCGCCCCCGAGGCCGGTTTTGCTGGACCACGACTCTTCACCCCTCCGGCGCAAGGACGGACCGTACAGGCGGGGGAATGAGTCAGTGGAGGCTGGGCCCCGGTGTTCGGCCGTTTCCCACTACTCTTTTATCGAGGCCGTCTCGTAGGCCACGTCCGAGGAACGAAGGGGGTTTCGGAGGTCCGGACACCCGGGTGTCTCGACTCACACGGTCGGACGTACGGCGGGACCGCAGATCACAAAAGGGGCCCGTCGTCTCCAAACCAGCACTGTAGTCGAAAAGGGGCCACTACGGGTCGTAGGAGGTTCTTCCGTGTCCCCAGCGGTTCGTGTCCGAGGACCAGAAGACTTTATCAGGCCCGACGTCAGACCAGGGACGGGAGTCGAGCGAGAGGACGAGGCAAATCTAGTAGGACCACGGCGACAGCCTGTTCTGTTCGAAGCGCCCTTCCACTACAGTATCGTAGGGACAATACAGGGAGACGTATTGAGGAGACCGCTCCCTCTGTTCGGGGAAAACAAATAATAGGGATTCACGTAAAAGAATTGTCGAATAAAAGAGGTCGTGCAATGAATAAGGACGACACCGAGGAAGGGACTACTCCCGTCTTTAACGTCCTCCCCTCGCGTCCGTTACGGTAGGAAGGAAAGAAGGATAAAACCGAGTATAATGTCTCAGGTGTCAGGACTTTCCTGCTCTCGTTTGTAAAAGGTCGAGCTTAGGTAGTTTCGTTAACGTTTGGAGTCACCCCTTGACCGAGTGACCCCGAAACACTCCTCTCCCCGTCCCCAGCAGAGGCTGCCTGTCCCGGACATATAGGGAATTAGTGTCGTAGAAACGTCGAACGAAAGACAGGTTTCGAGCCACACTAAACCCCCCTTACTCACACTCGGAATAAATTCCCGTCTTGGAGGAATCCAACAGTCTCGTACCGGGTCTACGAGTGCTCTACCAGAGTGGGTCTCCAGCTACGGGGGTACTACCCCCGACCGGACCCGACACGACACGAGTCTACCTGGACAGAGACGACCAGTCTAGGGACGGGTCCTGTGCCGGACGGTAGGTACGGCAAGGTTGAGAGCGACCACTCGGGGGTAGGACCCCGGTGGTCAGTCTCCGGTTTGGGTCGTCGAGACCGACTCCTGGCGGGTCGTCTGAACCGTGTCTCCCGGTCCCCGTGCCGGGCGGGGGGAGGGGTGTCGAGAGGCCCACGGGTAGACGGTGTCGGACGACGGGAACCGAGGCTTAAAGTCCCGTTCCGACGAAGATGGACTCTGTGCGATTCTTCAGTCCCAGGAAGGTCGGCACGGCGGACGGAGGTCCGGAAGGTTGTCCGGGACGGGACCCGTCACCACGCACGCCGCAGGAGGAAAGACGGACAGACCCCCGACGACACGGGTGTAGGTCACGGTCTAGGGAGTTTCCAGTCTCAGTGCAACCGGCTCCTGAGGGGTCGCGTCCCACAGGCGTTTCTGGTCCTTATGTGACACCGTATTGACTGACGAAGTAAAAAGTCCTCTTTTTATTTTTGTATAGACTTACAGAGAACCCCGTTCTAGTCTCAGGGACAGAATCTCAAGTCACCAAAAAAGGTTTAACGTAAATCCCGCCTTCGACTCACGACACTTACGAGAGTCCCGACTCCCGAGGAGTCCCAGTAGTAGACGGGGGTGTGAATGGGGTACACCTAAACGTGTAAAACCCAAGTGACACGACGGATTCTCTTTGGGGACTGTAGCACCGGTGAATCCGGTAGCCCGGTGGTGCCGCTCTCGCTCCAGCAGTCACTCACGTTCTGTGTTCGTGGACGGGGACTGGACGCGCACTTCGCAGTCTCGCACAGGTCCGGAGGCCGGTCCTCCGCCCGCCGAGACTACTCTCGAGTCCCAGTCCCGGGACTGCACGCGCACTTCGCAGTCTCGCACAGGTCCGGAGGCCGGTCCTCCGCCCGCCGAGACTACTCTCGAGTCCCAGTCCCGTCCCAGATCGCGGACCAAGAATCTACGGGGCCATCGGTGACAGGGTACCCGTCCTCACCTGTGTGTCGGAGACGGGTCTTCGCGTCCGAGTAGTACCCTCAAAGGAAGGTACGACACTGGAACACCCCAGGACGGGGGTTTAAACGCCAAGTCAACGAGTCAGTACAGGCTGAGAAACGTTGGGGTTCCTGACGTCGTGCGGTCCGGAGGGACAGGAAGTGACAAAGGACGTCAAACGAGTTTAAGTACAGGTAACTCAACCCCTACGGTAGGCTAGTAGAGTAAGAGACAGCAGGGGAAGAGGAGGACGGGGGTTAGGGAGGGTCGTAGTCCCAGAAAAGGTTACTCAGTCAAGAAACGTAGTCCATCGGTTTCATAACCTCAAAGTCGAAGTCGTAGTCAGGAAGGTTACTTATAAGTCCTGACTAAAGGAAATCCTACCTGACCANGTAAGAGACAGCAGGGGAAGAGGAGGACGGGGGTTAGGGAGGGTCGTAGTCCCAGAAAAGCTTACTCAGTCAAGAAACGTAGTCCATCGGTTTCATAACCTCAAAGTCGAAGTCGTAGTCAGGAAGGTTACTTATAAGTCCTGACTAAAGGAAATCCTACCTGACCAACCTAGAGGAACGATAGGTTCCCTGAGAGTTCACAGAAGAGGTCGTGGTGTCAAGTTTTCGTAGTTAAGAAACCACGAGTCGAAAGAAATATCAGGTTGAGAGTGTAGGTAGGTACTGGTGACCCTTTTGGTACCGGAACTGGTCTGCCTGGAAAGCGTACTGGAAAGCGCACTGGAAAGCGTACCGGAAAACGTACTGGAACTGATCTGTTGGAAAGTGGACCGGAAAGCGCACCGGAAAACACACTGGAAAGTGCACTGGAAAACGTACTGGAAAGCGTGCTATGTCACACATTCCGTGTAGACGGACCAGGAACCTACGGGGTCACAGGTGGTAGGTTTTCCGAACTCACCTGTGTGTCCGAGGTGGGTCTTTGACACCTGTACCTTCCGGGTAGCACCCTGAAAGGAAGGACTGACACTGGACCCCTCTCGAGGACGGAGGGGTCTACGGGGACATTGATTGCGTCGGACGTGGGGTTGGGGACCCACCGCAGACGTGTCGTCGAAGGACACCGACAGGATTGTCCCGTGGGGTTCGACGTCCCGACGTCCGTCGTCGTCCAGGAGGAGAACATCGAGACTCCGGTCTTCGGGCTTTGGGTGCACAGACACACCTCGACTCGAGACGTCCCTAGGGACGCCGAGCGGTCCGAGGACGCTATCGACCCTAGGGACTACAAGAATCGAGCGTCGGTGTGGGAAGACCAAGGGCGGAGGAACGGTGGGTCGGAACGGGAGGTACACACAGACGAGGAAGTTTCTGTAGTCGGAAACCGAGTCTCAGGGTCCGATCGGGTCGCGGTGGGGCAGAATCGACTAACGTAGACGTCCCGAGACAAAGGTTCACGGCGTGGGACCCCCGAGTCCGTCTGCACCTCACCCCCAGTGTCAGTAGAGTCGCGGACCCACTACCTCCGTCCCGGTCCCCAACCGGACGTCGACCGACTCTCGAGACAGAGACGTCCTTCGACGTGTAGGCCGAAACACGTCGCAAGGGTGCGACCACTGGTAGAGGTTCGAGAGTCGGAGACGAAGTCACAGCACAACACCGACCTTCGTCTCTCCCCTGTGAGACGAACTCCTTACCCCGTCGACACTGTCCTCCAAAGCGAGCGACCCTCGACGTAGGGCCGTGTTCGGTAGGACCCATTCTGAGAAATCCTTACCCCCCGAGCCCATACAGAACCAGGGTGAACGTCGGGTGAAAATCCCCCCGGGGTCTAGTGGGTCTCGCACAGACGACCTGTCGCGAGACGGGTGGACAGGGTGGCCCCAACACAAAGTCGTGGTGCCGGTGCAGCTTCCGTCTCAGATGGGTCTTAGATCTCTCCCTTGACCCCGACGCCGGTGACCCCGTCCTGACTGAGTGTGACTGAGCGTAGAAGAAACGTATTTGGGACAGGGAGCCACTACTGTCGAGCCTCACTTACCTAACACCCAGTCGTCGGCACCTCGGGCCAACTGAGACTCAGTGCAAGAGACTCCAGGAGAATAACACCCCAATTCGCACCAACCCCCCCAGGGAGATTCTACAGTCGGGACTCCCGGCTGTCCTCCCCGGTGCCCCAGGGGTCGGACACACCGTCACCTTGCCCTCTGTCTTCGGTGGAAGAGCTCGTGACGGACCGAGACACGGGCGACGGACCCCCGGTCCGGAAACCCCGAGTTCCGACACGAAAGACCCGTGGTGCGAGTGAGAGACCTGTCTCGTCTTCGTTTCGACCTGGGTTTGGGTCCACGTGGGACCTGTACAGTCCAGTCTCGGGCCCTCTTTACACTTCCCTGTGGGTCCCGACCACTCCTCAGGTGAACCCCTCCTTCGTCCCTGAGTCGCCCACGTCCCTCCACCTCCCCGACCCGGTACTCGTCGGAACTGTCGGTCGTCCGGAGGGCACGGCGGAGGCACCCCGCCCGAGTCCGGGGTGCGACTCGTCCCTGAGCGGAAGAAAACCCCTCTCTGAAGAGGTCCCTTCCTCCACTACCCTTCCGTAACCTCACCGGGACCCTGCCATAGGTCCGGTGTCCTGGTCCGTCCCATCTCGGCAGTCCCTCGTCGACTGGAACAATTCCGTAGTCTGGGTGGCCTCCTCCCCCTCAGACTCTCACTGCCGGCTAGGAGTCTCTACCCCCGACTCATCGGTCCCACTCCGACCGCAGTGGGGGTCTACCGTCCCAGACACGGACCTCACCAGGAGTCGGGTGGTTAGGTGATCCTGCCAGTCTTCGGACTGTAGGACCCTGAGAACCGGCTTCGAGACGTCCCGTCTTCCGTTCGTACTCTGGTCGGGTCGGAGGAGGTCCCCGGACGTAAGGGCCCCAGTTCCGTGTCAGTCTATGTCTTTTCGCCGAAGACAGATTTGCTCGAAGATCTGGTGCCGTCACTGAGTCGACTACCACTCTACATCGAAGGGTCTGGACGACCCGCCCTAGGTTTGGAGAGTCTCCCGGAGATTCGGACGTGAGTACTCGTCGGGGGCCTCTGTCCCCGGGTCTCGACCCGACTACCACTGGGGACGGAAACGCGAGTCCCCCGCAGGGGGAGCCCAGGTCGACGTCCCGCGAGAGACCACGGGTCGATAATATGGTTACGGGGTCTCCTACGTCAGAAGGGCACCCGACTCTTCCGAAACGGGTGACACTAGGTCTGGGGTCTTGTCGCGGTCGGTGTGCTCATCCTAAGTCTCTTACACGACTCACGGACTCTGGACTCAGAAATCCTTGTAGGTCGCAAATATGGGAATTAAACCCCCTCTCAACGAAGACGAAACTTTAGAAACTCTTTATTGTTAATTAGGGTAATCGAGACCGTGTTTCGACGGGAAGGGACCGACGCTCGGGGTGGACCTCAGAAATCAGAGGGCGGGTACCGAGGGCCCCTGAACCTGGTGGGGGAAGAGGGAGACTTCAGAGGTATTGAGTCGCTACAGTCTGTACCGGGACTCGCCCACCCCACACACCTAAGATCTCGTCTTTGTCTTTCGACGACGGGTCTCCCGCCTACACTGTTCCCGCACAGCACCTGGTCCCACCGACCGTCCACGAAAGGGTTGTCAATCCGAAGACGTTTCTAGGTGTTCCAGTGCGACGGTGACTTTAATTATCCTCATAGTAGTCCCTACGGACTCTCCGGTACCCCGTCCGTACACCCTACGTCTGTCGGGGGTCTATCGACTTCCCAGGTTCCTTCCCGTCTCTTCTCTACGACCCCTTTCCGCTCGACGTCTCTTTTACTCCGAGTCCCCGAGACTGTCACTCCGACGGGACGAGCTCGAGTCCGACCTCCTTCCACGACCCCTCGTCGTGGGACCACGGGGGTAGAGTGTAGGGGACGACAGGGACGGGGAAACCGTCTTGGGACTGACCCTAGTCTCCCGTAGATGCCCGTGTCCCGTCCCACCGACCTCACCCATTTGTCTTTTGTTTGGAGTGCTCACAAAGTAAAATACTCAACGTAAACCAAGGCGTGGAAGTCTTCTGGCTCAGAAAGGACGGTAAAAGACCCACACATGGTTTTGGCAGGTCTACTAGAAAGACCTTGTCTGAGTTTTTACAGATAACAAGGATGACTTTGAACAAGGAAAATCTAAGTCGTAGAGGCAGGGTCCCCGTAGCTAAGGAAAGTTTCGGTGCCTTCGTCCCGAGCCCCTGGAGTCCGGTAACTAATCACCGGGACGTCTCCAAAGAAAAGGGGTTTGTCATTCGACGTGTTATTCGAAGACACTGTTCTACGGAAGCTCGTGTCGGGTCGAGCGAGACTTGCGTCACCACGAGACCGGAGTCGAAGTAGGGTAAAAGATAGTACCGCGGTGTGTGCCGTCCGACTAACGGCTAGCGAGCACAATGATTACAGCTTAACGTCGATACCCATCTTTTTCTGAGCAGACAGTCGAAAGAGAACGGACCTCTATCTCTCTGTCCCTCTTTCCCTCACTCCACCTCTCTCGGCACTTCAAGACGGGGGTCTCCGACGGCTTGCGCCGAGGTCCAGGAACGTGTCTAATTTTTAGAGACAAGGCCACTGAGATCCGACGCTCGTAAGTGTCACTTAAAAAGGTCGTTTTTATATGCTGTGTTTATAGGACTACGTCTACAGAAGGACTCCTCTGAACCCGAATCGACGGACCCTTTAATCCTGAAGGTCCTTGGGTGAAAGAAATCAGGCCTTGTAGCATGCACCCAGCCCGTTACCTGGTCCGTACCCCTGCAGACACTATATCGTACGACCGCTCCCCTACTACTCAGAAAGACATAAGTGACGTGTACGGGGTCTGAACTACAATGTCTACTCGGTCCTACTCCTGAGGACCTCAGGGACCCCCAGGGTCGTGGCTACCTCCCCCAACAGCGAACATTCAGTCTCAGCGACGTACTACCGCCAAGAAAAATGTCTTCCACAAAGACTGTAGTTTACTCCAGAGACAAGTCTCAAGTTGTCGTCCTATCACCCACGGACATTTTATAACAATAGAAACTAACCCCACCCCCGAAGGGTCCACCGAGTCACTGTGTCTTAGGTGGACGGTCACGTCCTCCACGTCCTCTGAGTCCGAACTAGGGACCGAGTCCTCCTAGGGGGTCTCCTCGTTTGCCGTTGAGTGAGGTCACAAGGACGGACCCTTTAGGTACCTGTCTTCTCGGACTGCCCGACGTGACGTACCCCAACGTCTCAGCCTGTGTCAGTTCGTCCGTACGTACCCCCGTACGTCCATCGAGAAGGGGGCAGACGTTAGTTCCTACCACATAGTTCCTGTCTCGTCGTCGGAGAAGTGCGACGGTCTTGTCTCGTCGTGTTTGACCCGATCAGGAAGGCCCCGGGACCTCCGGACGTCGGACGTCAGTTCCACAGTCGTCCGACCGAGGAGGACCTCCGAGTCTCCGTCTTCTTAGACAAGGCACGAGGAGAGGGTCCAAGACGACCAAAGACCGCTAGGAAGTGCTGGGAATCGAACATCTGTGCAGTGAGGTCAGACACGGAGGTAGTTGTGCATTGGAGAACAGACACAGGTCCAGGAGGAGAAGGGCGTCCTCCGGTCAGTACGATGACCCCAACGGGTTTCGGTCCGACGGATTGAGAAGTGTAGGCGCCTCTGGGAGAATGGTTTGCTCCAAGGACAAGTGTCCGAGTCCCCTAATCCGGGCTTGTATAAGACCCCCCTGTAATAGGATGGGTCATGTCGGCAAATCTGAGTCTAGGACCTGAGTCTGTACCCGGTCCGAGTGTCGGACAATGTACAGGTCCATGATTGACCTCCCTCTAAAGTTCGACTGCCCGGGAGAACCGTTCGCAGGTGTGGTGTAAAGGAAATCGAGACAAGGGAGGAACTCGGATCTCCCGACTGTCCCGCTCACACGCAAGCAGTCTCTTCGGACCCACACACTCGTGAGAGTCTGTCTTGGTACCACATGTCTCTCGTCCTCCAGAAACATTTCGCTGCAGAGGGCACCGTCACCTCCACCCGGGCAGACTTTCGCCGGGCTTTCGACCTTTAAGTCCGTCCTAAACTACGACGCGAAGACTTCTACCCAAGAGGAAGTCCTCGAGAGTCAAAAATAACAATTCCGAAAGGACCCACCCCACTTCGGGTCGGGACAACAGTTCCGATTAGTGGAAAGGAATCTCAGTTACTGACAACACAATTGGAAGACGTTTTAGGGGACTTATCGTGAATCCAAGTACAAACCCATTGTATCGATATGAGTGTATTTCGGCTGGTAGTGTTCCCACCTGGACCCAATTGGTCCAACCACCCGTATCACACGCTTCCGGCCCGTCCTCTTCTTCGTCCTTCACGGACCCCGACGTCTGGGTCTCTGGGAACGGGTCCGAGGTTCGGACGAGGGTCTGGGGTTTCGTGTCGACGTGTACACCGGGGAAGTACTCCTGCCGGGAAACCTTGACAGGAACCCGTGTCGACCCCCTGGACCCGCTCCCGGTCACCCTCGGACCCGGGGGTCACCCCGGACACCCGTAGAGGTCCGTAGAAGGGTCGTAGTACCGCCACGTCAGGATCCTTCCCCCGTCTCGTCGGAGACCGACCTCTGTAACGGGTCTTCCTGGACGGTTCCAGGAAGAAAAGGGTCCGGAAGGAACCCTGAACCGGGTCCCACGAGTGAGGTAGACACTTTACCCTTATAGAGTTGTTGGGGACTTCTCCGAGAACACATACTTCTACTCATGCCGACCCAAGAACGGGATTCCTTGTAACGTTTCCTCTGTCCCCGACTGACTGTCCGATCGGGCCGAGTAGGAGCCCCGTCCTTCCTGCCTCGGGCGGTGACCGACGGACGCACTCCGAGGGAGGACCCTCTCCGAGAGTCCCCGGACAGACGGACATTCCTCCTCTGACCCTCGGGACCCGGGTGCACGCACAGAGTACCACAGCCCGCTGCCCTCTGGTCCCACGTCAGACACGATAAGGAGTACACCCACTTTCCCGCTTTGTTCGGGTGGCACTGGGTTCTGACACCAGTCACTGGTCCACTCGTCTCTCCACCTCTCCCGTCGGAGCCCCCCCACGGCGGGTCCACTCTGGGAAGGGGTCTCTGGGGACCGAGGAGGGTCCGGAGTCGGTGAAGGGCAGACCAGAACCGTGTACCGGGTTTGGTGGGAGAGACCAGACCTGTGGACGGAGCAGGGTGGACCGGGGTGGCGGACGGGGAGAGTGAGTAGGAGGCGTGACTGGGCCCAGAGGGAACCTGAATGAGTCCCTTGGCGGACGGAGGTCGAACTTCGGGACGTTGCCGAAGGGTGACGGGATTTCTACCTCTCTCCGGGGGTGTCTCGGGGGACGGGTAGGGCGAGTGGTACGTCGCCGGGGAAACTGTAGGTAGCCAGTGAAGGACAGGTCCCGTGGACAGACGACGAAGGGCGAGTCGGGAAGGACGCATGACAAGGGTGGAGGACCTCGAGTGCAGTCGGAACAAAAGGAGATTCGTGACTGGTTACGCGAAACCTCACCCGAGGTCGAGTGAGAGGAGAGGACCGAAGAAACAACCCGCAGGAACTCGACCACCGGACCGACTCCAGGTGCGTCTCGGGAGAGCATGGAGCCAGTCGAGGGCGGAGAGGACTGGGACGTCAGCCCCCGGAGAGGACGGAGACCGACCGTGTCGCGGGTGAGGAGGGACACCGAGGACGACCGTCCCCGTACACAGGAGCCACGGGTCCCGTCGAGCCCGGAGAAGCGTCGACGGGTCCCTTTGTCACCCCGTCTGTTACGACGACCGCTCGACCAGGGTCGCCTCGTCACTGATTGCTAATTTCTAGGGGCCAGTGCCGTCTTCGAAGCCCTCCGGGGTGTTTTAGCCAATCTTAATGCTGAATTACATAACTACAAAGACTTATTTGTCTGACAACCCTTTACAGCTCGTGTGTAGTGCTCGTGTCCCTTTTAGGTCTCAGACAAGGATAAACCCGCACATCTGTGTTCGTCCAGCCTCGTAGGCTGTAGTCCAAGGGCGACTCTCCGGCTCCCGTCTTCCCCCACACCCCACCTGTGCGACGCCGGACCCGCGACGGTAGACGGTGGGACGGGCCCTAGGACCGACGTACTGGCGACCGTCGGGTCGCAGAAGACACCTGCGGGGTCCTGAGTGGCGTGGTTGTGTGTAGAGTGGCGACACTGGGCTTTCTGCGAGTTCTCCATAAAAAGGCCAAACTGTTGGTAGAACTTTTTTGCCGTACGGTAATGGCCGTAACTCGATGTTTCTTTCTTTAGAAAGATTCGTAGTCACTACTATTACACTTGTAAAGTGACTCGACACGATCTCAGTTCTGATAGTAGAGGGAGCCTTTACTCGGGTGCCTCAACGGTGAGTTTTTCGCTAGTCGCTCGCACGACGGGCCCCTTCGTCCAATGTCCCCGACACTTCATCATTTTTTTTCCACACGAAAGGGGACCTGAAACGGTATAGCCACCGGGAGGGTCGTGAACCCTTAAGTGTCACACGACACTAAAGACAAGGGACTGACGGGACAAATCATGAAAAGAAAGAATTTCTCGGACGAGTCGCGGTCCGGGCTCGGGAGACACACAGGGACAGACGACGAAGAGGTCCCACTCGCTCGGAAGGCACACGTCTCCCGAGGGGCAGGTCTGTCGGGTAGTGAGTGTCAGTCGCGAGCGGACGAGACGAACTTGGCGCGGTCATTAAGTAGTAGGGAGTTTAGGGTGTCCCGGGGCCCTGGGGCAAGGAGACGGGACGTGAGAGTCCGAGACCTCCTCCGGACTCCCCGAGACTCCGTCCGACCCTGGACGGAGAGTGGGTGCACGGGTGAGGGTGGACGGACCCTTTCCGACCATGTGCCCACCAAACTCAGTAGACCGGTTGGTGGGGCTGAGTGGAAGGGGAGGCGACGATGGGGTGAAGAGACGACCGTGGACCCTCCCAGACCTAGAGTCGGTCCTCACCTTCTGTCCGGAAGCCGAGCCCGGGAAGAGAGAGCCTCTTCAGACGAGTAGGGTCACAGAAGACGGGACACTGGAGGGTGGAGCACCAGAAGTAAAGGAACACTTAGTCGAGACGTGAGGGTCGGTGGGGACGCACTACGTGTCTTGACACTACGTTGTCCTGGGGTCTCCGCGGCAGACGCCTGTGAGGGACGAGTCCTGTGCGAAGGCTCACAAGCCGCGGGTCCGTGGACGGGGGACAGGACCCTCGGACACCGGGGAGGGCCGGGAATCGTCTCTCACACCCCCATCATGGTTCCAACCCTCTGGGTGAAAGTCCGACTCTTAAACGGGAGTCGGCGCCCTTCCTGGTCTAAGGGACCGGACCACTTAGAGAGAGAGGGAATTTCACTTCACCGAGTCAGCACAGGCCGACAAACGCTAGGACACCTGACATCGGACGGTCCGAGGCGGTAGGTACCTTAAAAGATCCGTTCTCATGACCTCAACCAACGGTAAAGGAATTTGTGTCTCTATTTTCGCGAAGGAACACCTGGCGACAGTGTTGTGTCCTCCACTCCGACCCTTCGTGTTCCGGGTCCCGGACGACCACGGGCAAGTCGGAGACCTCGTCGGCCAAGACCGGGACCTTCCATGGGCCCGTACAGGTGTGGGCGAAACTGACCGGTCCTGTCCTAACCACCCTAGCCGCCCCCCACTCCAGTCTTTAGAGATCGGGTCCGAAGTGAGGTCGTCAGCGACTCAAGTCCCTTTAATTTCGAGCACATCCACTTCCACAAAGTCTCTCTGGGTCTCCGGAAGTCGCCGTGGGCGCTGGGGAGCCGCTCGAAAGGTCCCGCCTCCCGCCGGGACCCCATGTCCCTCCCCACCTTCCTCCGCCGGGACGACTCTCGACGTCGGGGACCCGCGCCCCTGGGGCCGCCGGCCCCACGTCCCACGACACTGGGGGCGCCGGTGTCCGACGGACCAGGAGCCCGTCTCCTGTCTGTCCGCCCGGCCGGGCCCCACACGACCCCGGACGAGTGTACAGGATTGAGACGCGAGTGCCGGTCGGCCAACATTGTCCTTCAGTCGGAGGGGACCTCGCAACTGTGGTATCGACAACCGTTTGGGACTTTCAGACGAAGGGGCTGTGGGTGGGGTCGACGACCGTCTGTGACTGGTCGTGTTCCGACCCGTCGTGGGTGGGGCGGGTCGGGACGTGGCGCTCCGACTGGTGGGAAAGGAGTACCCTTTGTCCCCGGACTGCAGGAGTGCCAGGACGACCGGGGACGAGTAGGATGGAGGCGAGGCACGAGGGGTGGTCTCCGGAGAAGAGGGGGTCCTTCCGCGTGTGTGAGTCTGCCCGGGAGGTGAGCGCCTCAGCCGTAGGAGGCTCCCCGCCCGCCGGACGCGACACGGGGCCCGACCGGGGCGCCGCCGGGGCGCCGCCGGGGAGACAGGACACCTGCCTCGCCCCTGTGTCGGCGTGTACACCTTTCCGACGACCACCAGTGTCGTCCCCGTGTTAAAGAAAGACGAGACTGACCCCAAAGAAACAGAATTTTAGACACCCGAGGGACCGGGGTCTTGCCCCCTAGGGGTGGAGATCAGGAGTCGGAGGTAGAGGGTTCTCGAACCCCACACCGAACATTCGGACTGGACAGGGGGAGGACCCAGACTAGTGTGGGACTCCAACACCCGAGGGAGGCCTCATCAAGTCCAGACTCGAGAACCTCAGTCTATGGGCGAGGTACGGAGGCACACCCCGTCAATGTCTGTACTTGTGTACGTCGCCACTCGAGGACGGAGGAGAAGACGGGGTGGGGACCTCAGTACAGAGAGGACTCTCCTCTTCCGCCGGATCCGGGCGGTCGACCACACGTCACCCCCGGGCGGTTGAGTCGGGGAGGGACCTCGGGTCGGACGGGTATCAAGGGAGAGTAGAGGTACCTCAAGGACTCCTCAGACCTTCGGACCCCCGTCACTCCCACCTGTCCTTCCGGGTCTAGCGACAACCAGTCCCGGTCCCGAGTCCGACCGTGAACTCCTTCCACTCCTTCTGCACACCCAGACGGGACGAGCGACCGAGGCCGGACTCGACCCACACACGACGACCCGCGACTCCTCAGTCCCCACCCCCTGTTACTACCGACACTGACTGCCGAACTGATAACGAGTCCCCTCCGCCGTTCACCCGTGCGGACCCTGCAAAGGACGGTGTGCACCCCTGAGATTCTCGTTTCCCCTCGGTCACCCTGGGGACAAGACTGAAGACCTCGGCAGTCCGGAAACGAGGACCTCCTTAGCCCCTCTTCCCTTCCTCCGGCCGAAAGGGACGGGTCGTCCGTTCACAAATCTTACAGCCCTGTTCCACTACCCGCCGGATGCAGTAGCGGTAACGGGGTCGGAGGAGAGTCGGGACCTTCACTAAATGCCTCCACGAGACACCTGGACTCTCGACTGGCACCGAGGGGCTCGGAGAACCACCCAGGTGGCACACGGGGTCCGGGGACCGTGTGTCACCACTACGTGTCCACAGGACTCGACTTTAGGACCTGGACGGTGGTAGGCCGAGAACGTAGGGGTCGTTCCGCTGGTGTGACGGAGTCAGACAGGTGGACGTTTATCCTCTCCCACTACTGCGACGACCCTGAGGGCTCTCACAGTCCACTCGACGACGGACACCACGGTCGTATATGGACACCGGGTTCACGACCGAAACGGGGAGAGTCGTGTCGGACCGGTAGGTCCGTGGGCCACGGGTACCGTCGAGGACGGACGGGCTCCTACCGCTCACACCTCCGAGTCGGGGGCCTCTCCCACGAGTCCCTCTTAGATCCCCACGAGTGGGTGCCCGGAGTGTAGAGGCTCCTCCGACCGACCTTGTGCCTGTGGAAGGTTCCCGACATTAAGGTAAAAGAGTGTCCCACGTTAGCCCCGCAATTAGATGTTCGAGTAGGTTTGAACCGACGGAGACGAAAGGCTTTCCCAAGTGTGGGGTCCGACACAGAGGAGGAGGAGGAAGTGGAAAATTTATAAATTGGACTCCTCATAACAAGAACCTCCCAAACGTCTCCCGAGCAGGTCTTAGGTCCACTACCGAAAGGCCTCCCTCGACGCCTGGACACCGGGTCTTTGTGGGCGGCACGCTCACGGCGGGGCTGTCGGAGGCGTAGGCCTTGGAGGGTCTGGTGACAGGTGAGCCGCAAGGGAGATTGAGCCGAGAGAGACTTTAATCCACGTGACAAATTTGTTATTGTTTAGACACATAGTCACGGACTATATCTCCCTGTAGGGACCGCCGGGTCACCGACCGAGGTCCGAGGACCACGTCGCCCCGGCCCAAGCTAGGACCCGGGACCGTAATTACGGTGTGCGACATCGATTGTCGGGTACACGTTTCGTCACTCCCAGGGTACACCCGCTGATTCTGGACCGTCAGGTCATTTGCTTATGATTTGTTTACGTGTCTCCTTCGGTAAGAGAGGGCCGTTTACATTCTGATACATTTTAAGTGAATAAGTTATTATGTGTATTCTTACCTACCTACTTGACATACACATAGGAACTTACCTACACACACACAATCGGTGAGTCAGTACAGACTGAGAACGCTGGGACACCTGACATCGGGTGGTCCGAGGCGACAGGTACCCTAAAGGGTCCGTTCTTATGTCCTCACCCAACGGTACGGGAGGAGGTCCCCTAGAAGGGTTGGGTCCGTAGTTTGGGTCCAGAGGACGTAACGTTCACCTAAGAAATGGTCGACTCGATGGTCCCTTTAGGTATGTGGGTATATACGACTTTCTGTACTCATTTATATACGTATATATTAAAATTATAATATATAACGAACATACAGTGTGAAATTTTGTACACTTGTACAATTCTATTCCGACTCGTGACTTCTTGACTACGAAGGTTTAACACCACAACCTCTGAGAACTCTCAGGGACCCTGACGTTCCTCTAGTTTCGTCAGGTAGGATTTCCTTTAGTAAGGACTTATAAGTAACTTTCCTGACTACGACTTCGATTTCGAGGTTATGAAACCGGTCGACTACGTTTGTTGACTGAGTAACCTTTTCTGGAATTACGACCCCTTTTAGCTCCCGTTCTCCTCTTCCCCCTGTTGTCTCCTACTCTACCAACCTACCGTAGTGGTTGAGTTACCCGTGCTCAAACTTGTTTGAGGTCCTCTATCACCTCCTGTCTCCTCGGACCACTCGATGTCAGGTACCCCGGTGTTTCTCACCTGTACTGAATCGTTGACTTGTTGTCGTTGATTTTACAATTCTCATGATTCTGGATATCGGAAAGAGACATAAGACAAATCGACGTACATACTCGAGTCACGAGAGCAGACGGGGCAAGACCCTTATTCTACGTCTCCACCTCAACCCAAGTGGGTGCACCCCAAACGTACGATCACCCTTCCATTGGTGGTGGTTCGGAATCTTTCGTAGTGATGTTTGTTTCGACTACCTCCACTACCTTAAGGTCAACTCGATAAAGTTTAGGACTTTCTACTAAGAACTTTCACGACGTGAGTTATACAGTCCTTTAAACCTTTTGAGTCGTCACCGGTGTCCTGACCTTTTCCAGTCAAAAGTAAGGTTAGGGTTTCTTTCCGTTACGGTTTCTTACGAGTTTGATGACGTGTTAACGTGAGTAGAGTGTGCGATCATTTCATTACAAGTTTTAAGAGGTTCGGTCCGAAGTCGTTATACACTTGGCACTTGAAGGTCCACAAGTTCGACCAAAATCTTTTGGTCCCTAGTTTAACGGTTGTAGACGACCTAGTAACTTTTTCGTTCTCTCAAGGTCTTTTTGTAGATAAATATGAAATAACTGACACGGTTTCGGAAACTGATACACCTAGTGTTATTTGCCACCTTTTGAGACTTTCTCTACCCTTATGGTCTGGTGGACTGGACGGAGAACTCTTTGGATAGACGTGCAGTCCTTCGTTTTCGATCTTGCCCCGTACCTTGTTGTCTGACCAAGGTTTATCCTTTTCCTCACGTAGTTCCGATATATAACAGTGGGACGAATAAATTGAATATTACGTCTTATATAGTACTTTTGGCAACCCGACCTTCTTCGTGTTCGACCTTAGTTCTAAAGACTCTCTTTATAGTTATTGGAGTCTATACATCTACTGTGGTGGGAATACCGTCTTTCACTTCTCCTTGATTTTTCGGAGAACTACTCTCACTTTCTCCTCTCACTTTTTCACCCGAATTTCGAGTTGTAAGTCCTTTGATTCTAGTACCGTAGACCAGGGTAGTGAAGTACCCTTTATCTACCCCTTGGTCACCTTTGTCACAGTCTGAAATAAAAACCCCCGAGGTTTTAGTGACGTCTACCACTGACGTCGGTACTTTAATTTTCTGCGAATGAGGAACCTTCCTTTCAATATTGATTGGATCTATCGTATAACTTTTCGTCTCTATAATGAAACGGTTGTTTCCAGGTAGATCAGTTCCGATACCAAAAAGGACACCAGTACATACCAACACTCTCAACATGACACTTCTTCCGACTCGTGTCTTCTTAACTACGAAAACTGGACACCACAACCTCTTCTGAGAACTCTCAGGGAACCTGACGTTCCTCTAGGTTGGTCAGGTAAGACTTCCTCTAGTCGGGACCCTAAAGAAACCTTCCTTACTACGATTTCGACTTCGAGGTCATGAAACCGGTGGAGTACGCTTCTCAACTGAGTAACCTTTTCTGAGACTACGACCCTCCCTAATCCCCGTCCTCCTTTTCCCCTGTTTCTCCTGTTCTACCGACCTACCGTAGTGACTGAACTACCTACATTCAGACTCACTTGAGGCCCTCGACCACTACCTGTCCCTCCGGACCACACGACGCTAAGTACGTCAGCGTTTCTCAGCCTGTACTGACTCGACTTGACCCTTCCACTGATATTTATTCACTCATATAGGTACCACTATCTTTTTCCGGCAGACATTGGTAGTCGTCGATCTCCGTTCCTTTGGTCCATTATTACTACCCGAGAAATCCTTTGTCCTAAACCCCACTCCGACAACTACCCTTCGACTCATTAAGGTCGGGCTTTCTGTGTCTCATCGGAAACTTTCCGACCTATTAACCGTTTTGTGGACGAACAGTTGACGGTTCTGTTTGCGGGGGTGGCAGGTCGGAGGAGCAGGGCGCGAGGGCAAACGACCAGACACGAGACGAACTCCGGGTAGATGGGAGTTCCGCGTCACGTCCCACACCCTCTACCCGCGACTGAAGAGGGTCGACGAGACAAGAACCCGACCACCCCCCGAAACGACGACAACCTCTGTCGTCGGGACACTGGACCAGAGACGGAGGCCGACACTTTATTCGACAATGAGTCCCTACCTCTCTGCCCGTCAAAAGGATCTGGACCACCATTTCTGGTCCTTCTTACCTGAGGAAAGTGAGAAGTAAACAATTAACTTAAAAGTCGACTAAAAGTTATCTCCATTTTTCCCTTTCGTGGGGTACCAACATAAGACTTATCCTAAAGTATCAACCGGAAGTCTGACGTCTGAAGTCTGACGTCACTTAGTGGTCCTCGGAACGTTTGTCGACTCCGAGACCGAAATTTCCCTGGGGAGGTCCGTCCCTACCACACAGACCCCCCGACCCACTCGGACGCCTTACCCGGTCGGACCCCCACCCGTCCAAGACCCGTGGGACCCGACCACCGAGACTCAAGAGACTCTTGTCAGTGGGACGGGTCGTACCTACACTCTGGGACTCGACGACCACCTCCTTCCCGTCCACCCCAGGGCGACCGGTATTACCCTTAGGACCAGACACTACGCTGACAGACGGGACGCTGATCCCCCGTCTCACCTGCGGGTTTGGGTAAAGATGACCCGTCCCACCGTGGACTAGACCCCCGACGACAAAGGTGAACTCGCGACCTTTTTCTCTCCCTAGAATAGTCCCCTTTTTACAAGAGGTTGTATGATCAAATTTTCTGTTTGTTGACCTTTTCTAGTCATTTTTGATTTGATTTTACGTCGCAGAAGAAGGCTGACTTGACACATAATTCATGAGCCCTGTTACTCGTCACCCTCGTTAATCCGTTCGCGGCTACCTCTCTCCCTTCCCCTGCGTACGTCCCTCGGGGGGTCGCGGCACAGCAGACGTCTCGGCCGGAGCTCCGAGGGAGGGTTCGTCTCGGCCCGGTCCGGACGGGCCCACACAGAGACCGCCACGACCCCCGACCTCTCGCTCCCAGGACCAGGTCTCGGTGTCCGTCGACCCCCGGGTCGGGGTGGACCCTACGAGGAGGTTCCACGTCTGGGGGTCTTAAGAGGACCCGGGGGAGAAAGGGGCGACGACGGACCACTGTCCACCGGTCTCTCCCAGTCCCGCCTCTTTCCGACACTCCTACGCCACGTCCGTCTCAGGAGTCCTTTCCGGGTCCGCGACGCCTTGGAATTGTGACTTCACTTGCTCAGAAGCCGAGAACTTTCTCGTCTTAGATTAATGGAAGAACAGTCAAAGTCGTCGCCGACTCCTTCTCTCTCTTCACTTCGGCTACTCCGTGGCCGGCACCCACGCAAACACCTTTCGAGTTAAAAGACCAAGAAGGACCCCCAGTATAAAGAAAGAAGAGGTCTCATAAAAGTGAATGAAGTAAATATTATTTATTGGGGATTCATACAGGACATATAAACGAGTGTTCTGTCTTAGTCTTTAGTATCCTTTTATCGTGTCTCTTTTTAAAACAGAGGTACTCCCTTTCATATGTAAAAAAAAAGGAGTCTTCGTATAACCACGAGAGTAATGGTGAAGACTTTAGTAGATTTGAAGGACGTCCGCAAACGGATCTCTGGGGACTAGGGTGGACGACCAGGATGTATGTGTGTGTGTGTGTGTGTGTGTGTGCGTGTGTGGGTGCGTATACGTGGGGGGGTTGTGTGTGTACATACATGTGTGTGTGTGTGTGTATACGAAAGGGGGGGTGTTTGGTGATGATGGTAGTTTCCATCTCAATAAAATGTTGTTCCTTCTAGAAAAACCAACATTCTAATGAAATCATGTGACGAAGCCCTTTGAAAGGCTAATGAAATAGATCTCAAGTAGTTGTAGGTCTAGACACCTGGAACACCCACAACCTTCGGCTCTGTAAGTCTGGCTTAGATAAAACGGGGAACCCACGATTGAAACTCCGTCCTACGAGAGACGTGACCTCTCGCGCTCAGGTTCTCACTCCGTGGGCACAAGGTCGTCCGAACCACAAAATTATGGCAGGGATCCCAAAGGAAGGTTGTAGGTACCCAAGTCTTTATCTTCTGCACCTTTATCCGATTCTTTTTCTTCGAGGTCTGGTCTTCTCGATTGGCTGAAACTGAGCGTACAGTCGAAGTACTTTCACTTCGGACCTCAGGACACAACCCTTCCTAATACTTCCACCTTTCAGGTAGACACCGTGAACACGTGTACCGCCCCACCCCCTAAACCCGAATACGCGTACCCACCCCACCCCCCCTTACACATG